>SNQJ01S0211005.1:4752-15942 GCA_010110895.2 Picea sitchensis | reverse complement strand
TTCGAACTCCAACTCATCCTTCTAGAAGATTCTTTCTAGAAGAATCGAGAACTTATTCATTTTCTCCTTTAGAAACATATCCGCACCCTAGACATTAACACAGTGTGGAAAGTCCGCAACCAAGATGAATGCAGCATGCGGAAATTAAGGATTTCCGCAAGAGAGTATATATGCAGCCTGCGTACTTTCTTCAAAATATGATTTTTGAGAAAATGACAAGTGTAACCTTCTTCAGGAAAAAGTCCTTAATGAAGAGTTCGATCTTCTATCATCATGACATAATCATAATATCATCTCGATAACCAAAAATGTGGATAACATCCATGATCCATCTTCCTTTTTGATTTGTCTTCCTCGATATCTTCGTCCAATGACTTGCTTTATCTTACTTCGCTCCTTCTTTTCTGCTCTTTTTTCCACTTCAACCCAATATCAGTCAACTTGTCTTCTGCGCAGTTCTCACTTCGCACTTCTTTCCTTAATCTTCACAACCTTCCATAACCAAGGGACAATAGAATCCTCGACCTCTTCCTAAACTAGAAGCTTTATAGGTTGGTTACCAAAGAATCCCTTGGCCTAAGCCTATCATTGGGCTCTACCTAGAGAAGTATTATGCACAAGCCGCCAAGTTGTGTCATGCTTTGTACATATTGTAATTTTAGTGTTTCTTGTTTTCAAGTTTTGTATACCGTATAACATGTTATTATCAGAGGTTTCTATATTGGACTTATTAACTTTTGGGTAAGTGTTTTTGGTCTTATATACAAGACTTTAGAGATGTTTTCTTTGTTCCCTTTTTCCCATGTTGATCCGTTCTAGTAAGTAATGATATTGAAACTGGAATATAGGTTAGATTTTCTCCTCCATGCATTTTTGCATTATCTATTTATTGATTCATTTGGTTTTAGGATCGACCCCACTAAGTTGTGACACGGAACCTTCTTTGTTGTTTAGAATTGTTTTAATTCATGTGGTAAAGCCTATCATTCATTGGTTCCCTATTTAAAAACTTGTTCACAGTTTGTTTCCCATGTTGAAGTACTTTCATAGGCTCAGGAGACCTATTTAATCCCATCATGAATTTTCATTGAATCCTCATAAATTCTTCTCATTATTATTCCAGCCATTACCCCATGAGTTTGCCTCATTTATGTGTTTAGTTGTAATACTACATTACATTTTTTTTCTTACACGTTTGTGCCTAATGTCAGTTTCAACTTGCTATTGTTTAGCCTCGTAATCATTCTCATCAGTTGCTAGCCTTGCAATATTTCCTTTTGTGACTTGACACATATATCCCTGGAGGAAACATTCCCCCAAGTTTCTATATCCTACACATGCTTCCTTGCATTATGCATAGGTGTTTGAAAACACAGGTATTCCAACAGAGGACGAACACCTTCAGTAACCACTCACATAACCAAATAAAACATCAACACACTGATGTTTTGACATGGTAAGACCCTTATGGGGAAACATCCATGACCCCATCCAACCTCGCCACTCGGAGCAGTTTATTGATGCAAAAGAAAAATATTATAGAGATATTTTACAACATATTTTCTCACAATCGATCATTGTAAAATGACCCTCCATGATTTTTAAATAGATATCATCGACCAATCGAGTGTTAATCCACAAATCAATGGTCCCTAAGATCAAGGAGAATGTTAATCTTCAGATCACTCTATGTCAGGAACATATCGTGACCATCGGATTTCCTAACTACAAATGCATACTAAAGAAACACACTTTTACCTAGCGACGCATTAGACCAAGTAGATCTTAACTAACTCCTAAATGTCTAGATATCCTAACACCCCCATTAAGAACAACTTGGGATAGGATTGAAGGATTTACAATAGTGACACAATAGGAGAAGGAAATATGCATTAGAGTCTATTCCCCCTTAATGACATCTTCCTGAACTCCTAACATAGATTGAAGTTTGGAAAACTTTGCTTCTGTAAGAGACTTTGTGAAAATGTCTGCAAATTGATCTTCTGTAAGGAAAAAGAGCACCTCAATAACTTGATCATGAATGATATTTATGATGAAGTTCATGTGTATATTTATGTGTTTGTTGCACTGATGTTGAACTGGGTCTTTGGCGAGATTGATGGAACTCTAATTTTCACACCAAAGGTTGGTCGGGCATTGTTGCTAGAATCCAAAATCTGAAAGGATCTGCTGAAGCCACAAGGCTTCCTGACTTGCATTTACCATTTCTCAGTACTTTGCATCTACTGAAGAAAATGCAATATCCCGTTGTTTCTTACAATCCCTAGTGACAGGTCATGAACCACAGCTGAAAACATAACCTGTAGTTGAATTCCTATCATCAGGGTCATTGGCCTAATCTGAATCAGTGAAACCAACCAATAAAGGATCCCCCCTTGAACTATAATGTATCTCGAACTAAACTGTACCACATACATAGAAAAGTATCATTTTAGTTGCTTTCCAATGGCTTTCATGGGGTTTTTTCATATACCGAGCAACAAGACAAACAACAAAGGAAATATCACGATGGGTATGAGTCAAGTATAAGAGGCTATCAACTAACTGACGGTACAGTGCGTCATCAAATTCGGGAGAAGTATAAGTGGTAGAAGCTTAACTCTAGATTGGAAATGAGAAGGGGTGATTTTACAATCATCCATGTGAAAGCGATGAACAAGGTCACAAGCATACTTAAACCGGGAAAGAAAAATTCCTTCATTGGTTTGAAAAACTTGGAGGCCAAGGAAATAGTGCAAAAATCCCAAGTCTGTCATTTCAAATTTCTTCTTAAGTCTAGTTTTCACATGGTTTAAAAGTTATGAGTCACTACTAGTAAGGATAAGGTCATCAACATAAAGGACAAGGATTATGAGATAGCTTCCTACTTTCTTGGTATAGACATTAGGATTAGAATGGCATCTAGAGAATCCAGTGTCAATAAGAAAGTTGCTCATTTTGGCATACCAAGCTTGGGGAGCTTCCTTAAGACCATAAAGATATTTCTTAAGGCAACAAACAAGCCTAGAGTCATTCTAGACATAGCCAAGAGGTTTTTCCATGTATATTTCTTCTTACAAATCTCCGTGCAAGACGAAGGATTTAACATCCATTTGATAGACCTCCCATTTATGTGAGGCAGCAAGGGAAATAACAAGGCATATGGAATTAATTTTGGCTATAGGGGAAAAGGTTTCATTATAGTCAATTCCTTCAACTTGGGAAAATCCTTCGGAAACTAACCGATCTTTGTGTATTTCAACACTTCCAATCTAATGCATACTTAATTCTATATACCCATTTACATCTAACAAGTTGTATTCCTTTTGGAAGAGGTACAATATCCCAAGTATCATTTTCCATTAAAGAACAATACTTTTCATTCATTGTTGTATCCCAATCTTGATGACCTTAAGCTTATACAAATGTCTTTGGATCATGATTCTCTGAAACTTGAGACAAAAGAGAAGAGGCTCATTGGAACTGTGAACATATCTTATGTTGATCTGAAGGATCAATGATAAGATCACTAGTTGCTTCTTGTGTTGAACAGACCTATCTAGGAAGCGGTGGACCTGGTGTTGGTTCAGGTTCAAAGGACTCAGCTGGAGGAAGGTGAGCAGGCAGAGGTGTATTTTCATCCTCACTATCATCATCTGAAGAAGAAACCAGAATAGGAACAGAAGAAGGCACAAATGTTGAAGATGGATCGTAGGGAAAAGAAGGCACAATCGTCGAATTAGGCTCACAAGCCAAGATATTTTCATCAAATTTAACATATGTTCTAATAATAATTTCATTACAATGTGGTTGAAGAAGTCTATAACCTTTGAAATCTTCAGAATAACCAACAAATATACACTTCTCACTTTTAGGTTGCAATGCTTTACTTTTCTCATCTGGAATGTGAGCCCATGCTATACTTCCAAATACATGGAATTGACTTACATCTGGTTTAATTTTATTCCAAGCTTCTTCCGGTGTTATATTTTTAAGATCCTTTGTGGGAGTGATATTTACTATGTAATTTGCACAGTTGATTTCTTCCTCCCAATACTTTAGACTTAACCCCTTAGATTGGATCATACAATTAGCCATTTTTTTTAATGTGTGGTTCTTCTCTCAGCAACACCATTTTTTTGTGGTGTATATGGAACAGTGTGTTTCATTTGGATGCCATGTGTAGTGAAGTAACTTGTAAAATTAGTGTTCACATATTCTCCTCCATTATATGTTCTTAACTTTTGAATTTTATGTCCAAATGTTTTTTCTACAAGGGCCTTGTAGGCCAAAAAATTGTCAAAAAAAATTCTCTTAAGTTTTAAGAAGTAAACCCAAGTATGTATGGAAAAGTCATCAATGAAAGTTAAGAAATAATTGCACCCAAAAAAAGAAGTATAAGAAAGTGGAACACACAAATCACTGTGAACAAGTTGCAAAGGGCCTGAGGTGTGCCAAGAGGCATGTTTGTCAAAATTGTCCCGATAATGTTTGTCAAGAACACAACCGGCACAAACACCATCTCTACATGAAACAAGAGGAAGATCAATCACCATCTATTGATTACATAGTTGTTGCAATGAGAAATGGTTTATATGACCAAACCGTTCATGCCAAAGTTTTCTCAAGTCATCGCTATGAGAAATAAAAACTGATGAAAAAGAAGATGATCCAAAGTTGTCAAACTTGTACAACCTGGTAATATCATCAACAATTCCCAGTTGCAATAACATGCTTAGGGTATTTTAGATCCTTGATTACAACTTGGTGAGGTGAAAACTCTACGATTTTACCTTAACCTGAATGAGTGATTTGATATATTGATAGAAGGTTACAAGAAAGGCTTGTAACACATAATACATCATTGAAATGACCGTTTTCTACTTGAACTATTCCAGATCCTTCAACACTAAGAGATCTATCATCACCAAAAAATATTTTCTTGGTGTTACATTCATTTAGAGAAGAAAATATGTCTCTATCCTTATCCATATGATAAGATTCTCCAGAATCAATAATCCACTCATCAGAAGAAGTAGAAGTTGTATTGAAGGAGAAACCAGAAGCAGAAAGTGCATGTCCATTAGAAGAAGAAGAAGAAGTAGGATCAATATTGATGTTGTGTTTATTCATCTCTACTTCTAAAGTTTCCATATTCTTGAAACATTTGGACTCATCATGACCATCTTTATCACAAAAGTTGCAACTTTTACTATTCTTACTTTTATATTTTGCTCCTTTGTCACCATTAGGAGAAGAAGTTGTCTAAGTGGGTTTGGGACCCTTATAATTGTTGTTGTTGTGGTTAGGATGTTGCTTCTTGGTATTCTTGGGTTTATCTTTCTAATGGACAACTAAGGATTTTTTGGAGGTACCTTCAATTCTGATCACTCCAAGTTGTACAAGCTTATATTGCTCTCTAATCAAAGCATCACAAATTTCTCAAGACTAGGTTTTTGATAAGTTGTACCTAGAGCCTCTTGCATGGCATAAAAGGTAGATACAAACACAGAATATGCACTACCTAGCTTAGAAAGAATAAGATAGATGCAACGATATTCTTCTATCTTTATCTTACATTCTTCACATAAAGTTATGAGTGTTTTAAACTTATATAGATAGTATTCAATGCAAGAAAAATCACTTGGACTTAAATTCAGTACTTGAATTTCTAACTGTTGTGCTCAAATAATATTGTGTTTACCAAACACAGATTCAATATTTTCCCAATCTTTTTTGGGTTTATCAATTGATTGAAGGTGGAACCTTAAATCAGGAGAGATGGACATTTTGATTAATCCACACTCTTTTCCATTCCTATTATCCCATTTGAATTTATTATCAACATCAATGGGTGTTTTTTCCTTTCCAAAGGGAATCTGGTACAAGCCTTTACTTCTTAATAAATCCTTCATATGGGATTTCCATTGGAAGTAGTTGGTGTTGGAAAGAAAGAGATTACTTGTAGAAGACATATTAAATATGCATAGAATATGGATTTAACAACTGAAACTGATGATCTGGCTGGAAATATCTTGAAAAAATAGACAGTTTTAAAAAAAATGGCATTGAAAACCTACTTCGGATGTGAAAGTTATGCCCTTTTAAAAAAAGGAATAAACGACAACCAAAGGACCACGTGGTGGTGTAACTTGCTTTATGAAGTGACCCACTTTTATAAAGAGAAGTGGGGATCACTTTTACAATGAAGTTACTTTATAAAAGAAAAATTGCATGCAAAATAAATAATTCTAAAATAAAATATTAAAGCTACTTATAGTGATTCACTTTTATACTTGAAGTGAAATACACTTTATAATTTGAAAATGAACTTTTTCAAAAAAAGTAACAAAAAGAGAGATTTGAACTCAAGACCTCTTACTTAATAAGGAAACTTTTAACCAAATGGTCTAGCAAAACATATAGTATTGTTTAGCAAGATGATTGTTGTTGTTGTTGTTGTCGATCTTGGAGAGCATCCTAAAAAAAACTCTCTTTTCACACAAGAAAAAAATTCCGCTTCTCGATGACAACAAGGGTTAGATCTTGGTTAGCTTACTCGTTTCCTCCACTATATTCTAGCATTATTTTATTCTTTTTCAGACTCTCTAATATGGGGAATAAAAAAATAAATCAAAAAAAAAGGAGCATGGGAATGAGTCTTCTATATTTGTATTGGCAGCAGTCGAGTCGCCTCTAAAAAAAGCACAAAGTTTTGATTCTAGTCTCAACATTTGGATTTAGTATGGATTTAGGAAACTGATCTAGTTACATAGATTTTTTACTCCTCTCACTGGTTATTCTTCCAATCACTATGGAGAGTCTATTGTTACCTCATTCATCACAGACTTACGTCAATGATCATTTTCAGTCCATCCTTCCTAAGTCACATAATGTGTCATGTTCTTGTTCAGAGGACGTTTAACATGTGTCATTCATTCTACAGAATTATTGGCTTTACAAGTTGGCCTTCCCGTGTGTCAAGTACATCTCATAAACATAACTATATTTTTACTATACTTGCATTGCTATGGAAGGTTCTCATCGACTTCATTCCAGTGGGTTAAGCTCTTATAGACTATTTTTTTTTTTTCTGAGAGTTTATCCTAAAGTCGCACCCTGGCCCTATTTACATCATTGATAGGTAAAATTGTTCTCATTAGATGACATTCCATCGTCAGTTGCTGACTAATTGGTTTCCCTTTTCTTTGACGGAAAGAACATTATTCACAGATTGGGATTATTGCACTACCTTGGATTCCATTTGTCCCCATTGGTGGTTTCCTCAAAGTTTTTGACAGTATTCATTTTTTGTTTTTATTAAAAGTGTCCTCTTTGTGTGTTATTTACATCTAGTGCACACAGGGGATGTACTTTGTGGTGGTCCTTACAATATTTTTGTGGTGGTCCTTACAATATTTCATCTAAGTCCTTCCAAATATTTGGCCTTCTGCTACTCCTCATGTTGGATGATAGGGGATTCCTTAATTCCATCCTTCCATCAGATCTCTTCCTATTGACTTAAGAACATATTATTTTTGGATAGGGATATAAATTCATTATTAGGACCTTGGGGCTTTCATTTATTAGTGGGAGGTTCCCTTGCTATTGATGGTGGGAATACATCGATGTCCCCTGATCGGTAGATTCTACTAGGTGTTCGACATCAAATACTTTATTCACACGTGTTAGATTATATTAGGTACCTTGACACCCATTATCATTATCGATAGGTTTTCTCACATTTTTTAATGGTATACATCAATGACCAGTAATCAAACGATGTCTCACTATGTTCAACTCCAACACATCTATTTGCATAGTGCAGACTTGTACCATTGTTGACCCTTGACAAAGTTTTGAAGAAAGATTGGTCGTGTTTGACCACTTTTGGGACTGCAACAAGCTGGTCGAAGATGGAGCACCCAAGCGAAGCGGAGATCATGGGATCTCACTTGTTTTTTGGACCCAGCAAGGGGTTCATTAGGGTTTTTGTATTAGGTTTTTGGGATGTCAACCCATGGGTTCACCCATGTTTAGGCCTGGTTGTAAGGGATGTAAAAGTATATATAGAAAGGAATGTAAGATAGAAGGGTGTGTTCTTAGTGCAAGAGATCCAGTATTGGCTATGTGCATAATATGTTTGGCTTAGTGCAAGGTATTGTAAGTACTTTGTGCAATTTGGTTGTGTAAAGTAAGTTTTTTTGCTATTAAGGAGTTGGCTCTGTGCCTTGACCTGGTTTTGAGGAAGGTGGATCTAGTGTGTTGTGCAAAAATCACTTGTCCACTATGGAGTTGGGCTTTGTGGCTTTGTGCACAGAAGAAGATGAATGTAAAGAGATTGAAGACTAATAAATAAGAAGAAGAAGTTGGTGGGCGTATCCCCACACTGGGGTGAACCACGTATATCATGTGTCTTGATATGCTTTGTGTGATGTTGCTTATGTGATTATTTGCTTAGTGTTGTTGATGTTATGTATAATGAATGCATATGATGTTGTAGCTTAGTGCTCAATGATGTGAATGAATGCTACATCTGAGCTAATGTTCTGTGCTAAGTGATTGGAGGTGTTAGATATTGGTTGTTACTATGCTAATCTGTAACAAGGGTTAAATATATGATGTAAATGAGGATCATAACCTAATGCATGTTGTTGGAAAAGTTCTTTGTTAAGTATTGTAATCACAGATCTCTGTCCCATATTGGTTGTAGACACTTGAGTCCTACAACCCCCCATGCCTCTAACTCGGGTGAGACTTCATCTGCTTCACAGGTGTTGCCAAAAGGATCGGTAGTTAGGGTTTTTTTGGTGTATTGTTGAAGCATTGAACCCTAGTTCTAACCCTGTGCCAACAAATGGTTCCATTGTCGGGACCTGAAACTGTGATTGTTGGGAACTGAAGAAAAGAAAAATCTTTGTGCATAGATCTATTGTTGTAGTGCGCAATATTCTACTTGACTTCGAATATCTATTCTAAGAAAGAAACCAGATCTGAAAGAAGGAGATAAGATCTTAAATATTTGTGCTCTGGTAAAAGTAAGATAAGTGGAAATTTTTTCTTCGAAAGTATGAATCTAGGTATGTTTGATAGATTTTTTGCTAACCTGAATGTTAGGGCCTAATTAGAAGAAAGATTAGATCTAAATAAATTTTATAGATATAGAGAAAGATATGTTATTTCTATGCATAGAAAGAATATTTGGACTAATAAGGAGGTGCAGGAACCTAGAAAGAATTTTTGCAGATTGTAGGTACAAAAATGTGATCCCAGTGCACAGTACAGGAGAGGCTGGGGATCGTTTAAAAGAAAGAGAGGATTGACATTGTGTTATAATTGTAGGATATCGGGACATCTCGCAAAGGAATGCCCTGGTACAAGTCCTACTTGTATTTTTTGTAAAGCTATTGTTCATGAGGTTGAGGATTGTCCAAGAATGATTTCTAAAGTTGAAAATATGAACAATAGACAAGAAAACTATAAATAAGGTCATAGATTGAGAATCATACAGAAAAAGAGTCAGAGACTATGTTAATACAGTTAAAAGCAGAAATGAATGATCACAGAGATATCAATTTACCAGAGATCCTGAAAGAAAAACATCGCATAGTTACAAGGATAGAAGACTACGACATAGACTGTGTATTAGATGAAGAAACACATGTGAATATTATGCCAGAAAGCACTTGGGAATTTTTTGGAAAGCCTATTATGATACCTTCATTGGGAAGGATAGGCTTGTTTAAAGGAAAGATGATAACCCTATGTGGAAGAGTTACTAATTTACCTATGATTTCTCATGAAACGTCAACAAAATAGGACTTTAAAGTTATTATATTTGTTGAGAAAAATGTCCCTTTCCCTTTTTTATTAGGAAAGACTTGGATTGAGAAAGAACGGATCAGAAGGCAAGCAGAGAAGAAAAAGAAAGAACGAAGAGATTTCATCACTTAAAGAATAGATCGACTGATAGAAGAACGTGAAGTTGAGTCAAAGCAGTAGAATGAAAGAGAAGTAGTTGTCAACTTTGAAATAGCATAAGAAGGGTTGAAGGACCTATCCATGCAAGAAGAAATCATGTCCACCCAAGACCTAGTAAGCAAAGAGGTATTATCTTTGAACCCTTTGAAAGAATATCAACAACACGAAGTCACTACACTAAGAACAAATAAGAATAAGAATGGAAAGAGGAATCCATAGACTTGGATCACAAGAAAGAAGGCAAGGAATCTCAGTAAGAAGAAATCCAAGTTAGAAAAACTATGGGAAATTCCATAAAATACTTCACAGGAGACATATCTATAGAACTTGAACCTCGCTGGAATAGCAGAACAACGTAGAATGGGACTTCACCATGGTGAAGCTATATGATTGTTGGAGGCTCCCCGACCATTATAATGATGCTCTGGAATGGCTAGAAATGCATTTATTTCCAGAAATATCGTCATTAGACCGTTGAGACCACGCCATAATGGATGAATGCGCATTGATGGACACATTCCTTCCCGTTGGAGGAATTTGTTACGACATCTCCTCCATCTAGGATGGTGTAGTGTGCCTAGATTCTCAGCTTATAGCTGGTAAGATCGTCAGAAAGAACCACCCGACACAGGTCACTAATTTTGTAGTAGACCTCGCAGGGAAGTGTGTAGAAGGCATGCAGATGAACTGGGCGAGTTACCTCGTCAACAAGTTGGAGAAGGACTATCGCGAAGCACAATATCAGGGATATGAGTTTCATTTCAGTTGGTTATTGATATTGATCTCATTTGTCTCTTGGAAAATGCAGGAAGGAGAAGCCTTCCCAGAAGTTGAGCCATCGGAGCCATTGGCTGCAAGGTTCTCCAACTTGTGGTATACCAACAATATGGAGAAGCAGTGGAAATCGAACACATTGTTTCATTCTTACTACTTACAGATGAAGCGCACCATTGAAGCATTCCCACAAATGACACCTAAAAATTTGCATCAGTATAGGCCGCTAGCGAAGTTCCATGCAGATCGACACTTTATTTTTATCACTGTGCCTAGGGATGAAAGTAAGGAGGATCTATAGTCCTATTACAAGATGACCGACGAAGGCATGGAGGAGATCACCATAGAATGGCCAGAAAATTTCCTTGTCCCGATCAAAGATGCAAAACTCTTTGACCTCGACATCATCGGAAGCCCCTTGCTCACTCAGGCCGA
>SNQJ01S0211004.1:0-15942 GCA_010110895.2 Picea sitchensis | reverse complement strand
GACACAAGAGAAGTATTGGATGTTTTGGTTCCTCCATGTTATGACACTGATACTGACATAGCTGATTTCGACGAGTTCATACATGTTGGGAGACGTAGGTGGGATGCATTTAAGTATGACCGACACGTCTATAGCCAACTGAATCTCCTCTTCCGTCAAAGTTGGTTTTGGAAGCAATTCATGGACTGGAGGTGGAGGTGGTGGGACCACCTTCTCTGCAGATGGAAGAGGAACTTCCACCTCTGGCTGAAGGGGAGTGGAAGGCTGTAGGGCTGTAGTGGAGGAACTGAAGCCTTGTTTCTTCTTGCATACGTCAAGACTCAAAACTTCCTTTTTTCTCAATCCCTTTCTATGATCCTATGTTAACTGATTTAACACTTGGAGTCGTCCTTCTCTAGCTCCACTTTTTCTGACTTCATCAATTTGTTCTTGAGTAATATCGTCTTCTCGGAAGTTGCAAATCATGTCCATGAATTTTATACCATTAGAGGAGTCTTCATCACGTTGGGGACACTCATCCTCCCTATGAGGTTGTTGGCATGGAGAACACCATGGGGTTTCTTCTGTGTTGACCATTCCAACCAGGTTCAATGTGTCAAGAGATTTTACCTCTTGTTGAGGCTTTGGCCTCCAACCTATGCCATCCCTCTGCTATCTAGTAAACTAAGGTCTGGGGGTAGAGTGATTTCTTTCCACAGTGGTCAATTGGCCCATGATTTGATTCTAAGCTTGGACAAACTGAGTACTCATCTAGTCTATCTTCTGAGTCAAGAGAGCAATTGGATCCGGTGTACTGCTACAGGAAGCTTTGGTCTTTGCTTCTGTCTTGGCACAAGGATACTGAAAAGGATTTGTTATCCCCTAGCCTAGGGATAACCAAGGAGATTACGTCTTCTTGCATGCAACAGATTTCATTGGTATCTTCCTTGTATGCAGCAAATATGAGCTTATATCTATTATATGCTGGTATTCAGGTCAGATCCATTAATAAATAGACTAGATCTGTGGAGTTTACTTATTGTTATAATGTTTTGGATTGAGTTTTGGGTAATTGTAATCCGGTTCTTATTATTATTGCAATAAAATTAATTTATTGGATACCGAAACCACATCCATGTCTCACCAATTACATTAAACCCTCAAAACAATATTAGAAACCATCAAATAATATCAGAAAAACTATCCAGCAGAAGAAGGGATATTTCAGAGTTTCGGAAGCATTTTGTACCGGGTTTGGGATGCTACCTCCCCAAGCATTTCCTGCAACTTAGGTCAAAGCATGTGAGAGGCTTGGAAGTTTGTTGACCCTTTGGTCAGGTGGAACTTCTCTCAAAGTCATGCAAGATGGGGCTTGGCTTGGCGTCCTAGGTGGAGTTGGCTGCATCAAGGTCAGTATTTCCAGTGTTCTAGATTTCAGATATGCCAGTTGAGCAAGAAAGGAATATTCTTTTGGAGGGATCTTTGAGATTTTGAAACCAAGGAATGGATGGATTGGAGATTGCTAGTTCATCAAAAGGCCTTGCTGTCCTCTAACAAGATGGATATCAAACATATTATGGGGCTGATTCTTCCTGAAGAGTAGTATAAGTCAAATGCAGATATGCAAGGCCCTCCATGGCAGGACCGGGGTTGGAGATTCAAGAAGCAACTCCAATTGTATGATACCTAAAAGCCTTGCTCTCTTCTGCATCGGAAGCACGCTTTATCTCCTATGTTGAACGCTAGATGGACTTCCTCTGATCCAAAGGATCAGTGGATTCATCAGTGGCATAGTGTTTGGTTGCTCGGCCTCAGTGACAAGCTCCAGTTTTTTGTTTGGCTACTTGTTTACCAGGGGCTTCCATCCAAGCCCCACCTTGCTAAAAGTGGGCTGATGAATAGTCTTGGCCTCTATTGCAGCTGCCTAAAGACCTCGAAACACATTCTGTGGCAATGCAAGTTTGCTAGAACTTGCTGGAAATATGTTCAGGATCAGTGCTCAGTTCTGTTGCAGGGTCAGCTTCATTGGCAAGCAACGCTATTTGGTGACTCTCATTCCATAGTACTTCATCCCTTCAAAGGCATTTGGGATTTTCTTTGTATCACTGTTTTATTTATCATCTAGAAGCTATGGTGCAAATATGTGTTTTCTGATGAGGTCAGTTCAATCCAATCTTTTTGTCACTCTTGGAAAGAGGATGTATGTATGCAATTGTCTTCCAGAGGTTATCTTTAGATTAAGGATGCCAAAGAGTTCGATGCACTAGCTCATTCTGATTTTATTTCAGCTTGAGTAGCTCTAAGGAAGAGGATATAAGACTCCACAGTATATACCCTTCCGCTTTTATTTTCAGCTTTCTTGTAAATATTATCTGCTTAATATAAGATGTATCTTCTGAAAAGAAAACGTTTGTACAGAAAATATGAATTCTAGGTAAGAAAGCTGAACTTACAGATAAGCCTTCACATGTCCTATTGTTGTTAAAGCACACAGTTTCATTCAGATTTTCTCCCACACCCTTGTCATCATCATGGAGCAACCGCCTGAACATTTAAAAGATAGGATCAGTTAGAAAAATACATGCTTTAAAAAACCAAATAATAACAAATCTGATGACAATCATTACGAACCTATGTAACATAAGCTCTAGTTCTCCATCAAAAATGCTTGAACCCCCAACAGCACGATCAACAAGTAAAGAAAACTCTGTCTCATTGTCCTTCAGGTAGATGCCTAGATTCAACTGCAGTTTCAACAATTAGCTTGATCAGGAACATTAGACTTAGAAAGAAAGGTTAAAAATTGTTTTAACCAGATGCTTGATATATGCACACCCTGTACATTTTATTCCATGGGAGGAGAAAACTTTGCTAAAATCTTATTAAAAAAAATTAATATAGAAATATTATAAACTGTCATGTAATCTCCTCACTTTTCTCATATTGGAAACTAATATATTGTAGATAGTATTGAGAAGTGAGTCATCAGCTTGTCAGAAAATCTTTAAATCTCTGTAATCATGCCTAACGTGACACAATATACTTGAGAAGTGAGCGCCATTCAAGTACATGCTCTCTAGGAAGTTCTATCTAGTTGCATATTATTCACTCTATTGGAAGATTAATGTTAGAACATGACAATGATTTTCCCATGAACTAAATCTAGAAATACTTGATCAAATTTATACACTTTCACATTTGAATCTTTACTCCCTTCAAAAATACGTAATCATCATCAGCTACTATATTTTACGAACTATTAATTCCATTTTTAATGGCCAATTTTCCCCTTGAAGACTGACTTAATAGGAACTGGATCATTCAAAAGAATGAAATGAAATGGCTAGGAGGTGTCAAGGTATCTAGAAATCCCACTTCTCCTCGAAAACTAGAATGCTTGAATGTCTAGTCCTCAATAACAGTTTAGGAGGTAAAAATAAGCTCCATCACTACAGTGTTACAAATGTTTGCTACATGATTTGCCACAACACAGAAACTGTTAAGCATGTTCTGTGGAGCTGCAACATTGCCAGAACCTTCTGGACGAAGGTTGTTGGCTGAAGACACCATTCTCTTCATTGCCCCCTTCTTTAGAAAAGGGTCCTTTTTAAGGACAAATGGATGGTCTGACAGGCAGGAAGAATCGTTTGAGATGCCCTTAGACTGACAGACAGTGATTTCCTTTTTATGGAAAAGGCTCTGTCATGCAGCCTCTTTTCCTTTTTTAAAATAATACTTCTTATAGTATACAGAAAAGCATACAAGTGTAAAAGGGATTATTTATCTAATTGCTGATAAAATCATAATGATATCAGAATATGCCCTAGCAGAGATATTCTTAGCATCCTGTATCAACAAAAAGCCTTTAGCCTTAACTTGAGCAGATAACTTAGCCTGAACTGGAGCAGATAACTCAGGAAATGCTATCTTCCTAAAGGCCTCGGTAGAGCGGCAAGCCTACCAAACCATCTTAAACTTACAGAGAGTCCTCTAGAGTCAATACAAAACTGAAGACTGAATACAATACCGGATGCCACATTAAGAACTCAACCCAAGAGATCTGCAATCACCAAGCAGAGCAGCATGCCAGTCGATGACTGCTTGTGGGAATGAATTGAATTTCCTTGAACAATATTCCAACACTACGTAGAATAGGGGCACTGTCAAAAGATAAGCTTGACTGTCTCTGATCTATCACAATGTGGGTACTTGTCATCAGTTAATCCAGTTCTGTCTAGACTAGACATAGTAGGCAAAGCTTGGTATAAATTTAACCAGACATGCAAACACTCAAAACTTATAAGATAACTTGTATGACCAGACAACTATTTGCTCTATTTGCTCATGCATAGACAAACACCTTTGGCCTCAGTCTTGAAGTCATGCAGCTCTTAATGTAGAGACTAATCCATTTCGATTGGGAGAAGTCACAACTTTTAGATCAGAGTTGGTTGTTCAGATCTCAGCCACGATCAGGTTTTTTAAGAAAGATGTACTATTAAAATCAGAGTCAAAGCTGGCATGCTAGCTCTTCTTGCCTGTATTAGGGAGGGGTAACTAGTGTGCTCGCACTTTCACTCCATGATGTATAATTCATGTATTGTTTATTGTTTAGTGATGAAATATAAGATTTATTTTCAACAATAATAATATATGTAGATAAGATAAGATAATTTTATTAATGTCCAACTAGTGACCACAAATGTAGGTCAAAGGGACTAATGGGTACAATGATGTCTTTACAAAGCAGGAGTACCAAACGGTCTCCTATAAAGGAATAAGTTGCATGAAGTAAAATGCAAAAACGTAGATAATGTGAGCTGGGTTGAAGTATGAGGAGATTTCAACTGTGGCCACAAGTCCTAAACCCCGCAATGGGGCAGAGATGCACAGGCGGAGAAAATCCAGGTGATAGGTCTATGGAGTAGACCCATCTCTCCTAGAATCCGAGGTTGAATGAAGGAAACCCAATAACGTCTGTTGGCCCGAAGAAGAGCTGGCGGGAAACGCGGACTGTCCACTGTGTCGTTGCTTGGTGGAGGTCACACGATGCTGAGATCTGGACTCTGGAGGGTCTAGTCTGTCTCCCAGGAGAGATCTAATATGATTATGGTGTTGAGATCTCATGGAACAGGGCAGAGCCTCACAGATCCTTACTGATCTGGGGTCTGGATCTGTACTGATGTCGGTTGGTCACTTGGTGCCCCTTCCTGAATGTAGCATTGTGAAAAATGAAGTGATCCTTTGTGTAGAGTCGGGTCTGATGGGAGGCTAAGGTGTATGTGCTCGGAACCTGAGAGCCTCCTGTATGTATAGGGCCAAACATCTCTGATCGGTATATCTGAAGAAGCCAGTGAGGGTCTGAGATTCTCTAAACAAGCAATGGAACCTCCCTTTGATCTAGTAGATGAGATTTATGTATTTTAGAATTGCATATTTTGGGCGATAAACAATAGAACCTAGAATATGCAATTCTTAAATGCATGAAATCACTTTCAATAACGATTATCTAATGCAAAAATTAGTTCATTCTTATGATACTCCCCAAAACTCCTCTGCTCAAATACAAACTCCTTCTGAAGCTCCTCAAAAGCCTTTTGAAAACGCTCAGGGCTGATAGGTGAAAAACAAAAAAAACACAATAAACAGCTGCCAATGCAGAGTGCTAGTTCAGCACCCATAGAAGCGAAAAAAATGGGTGGCAAGCTAGAATGGTCAGAACAGTATGCCTTGGCAGGTTTCCATGGGTATGAATAGTGGTGTTGGGGATAAACTGGATGGACCTTTACAGGTGGGGGTTTCAACTAGTCCGCATTCTTCAGCTGTTGCTGCAAACCTTTCTCCAAGTTGCCTCCCTCCCATTGACTTAGCCAATAATATCTCCATCACTAGTGCCCCTTCCATTGTTGTTCCCATCCAAAGCTCTTTTGCAATCCTCAAGCAAGGACTTGATTTGGGTTGCTGATGAAGTTGAAAATATCGGCCCAGCATGTTAAGGGAGCATCTGGGATGATCGGCATGCCAATGTCTGGGATGTCATGGCTAGTTTGCATCCTAATGTGCTCTTCCTTCAAGAGATCAAGGTCCTTGGTTTTAAGCTCCTCTTACTCGTGAATAACTAGATGGGATATATGTGGTTACTTCCCATGACGAAGGTAAAGATGGGGTTATCTATGTTGCTACTTCTTGGTTAGCCCCTAATATTCTTTCTTGAGGGAAAGATTGCATGGCCCACTATTGTTGGATGACCATCCTACAAGCAGGTCAGGTCTAGGCTTTTTGTTCAGTATATATGCCCAATGATTCTATTGGCCATATGTATCTTTGGTGCTGGATGGCCCATGCGTTCCCTCTTGCCGAGTAGGTTTGTTACCTAGTATTATGCATGAGCATATTTTTGAGTATTTTGCTATCAGTTGTTGGATATTTACAAAGGTTCAGATTTGTATATGGGCATTTTTCATGAACATATTATGGAAGCATGCACCTTTCCTAGCATTACCCTTATGGTTGATTGAGGAATCTTAGGATTTCCTAGTAACTACTGCTACTCAACGGCAAGTGTCGTGGTGTATTTGAGAAAGGTGTCATGCATGTTGAAGATTGAGTAGGTTCGGAAGATATCCTTATTGTATTTGACCAAGACAAACCCTAAAGAATATTATTATATTATATTTGTTAATTAGGGCCTATTGTGCCTTTGTAAAAGTCGGCCCTATTGTGCCTTGACATGTAAAACAAAAAATAAAAGGGTAAAGTAACAGGTTGGCCCAGACCTAATTTTAGGCTGGCCAAACCACTATTTATAAGGGAGGCCAGCACCTCATTTGCACACTCACACACTATCTCTGCAGCTAAGAAGAGGAAGTGCGCAAGTCTCAGAGGAAGATGCTACTGCAACTAGGAGGTGACGTTGTGGAAGTTCTTGGTTTATCTCTTGGGTATCTCTTGGTTAAGTGGTGCGCTACTCTTCCCTAGTCAAGGGTTAGAGGAGGATCTTCTGCTTTGTTAGTTCTCTCTTGGAGAGAGGCATTGTTCTTGGTTGGTTAATCTATATTGAGGAAGTTTGCTAGGTTTCTCCCCTAGAGGGCTTTCCCAGGATAAATCTTGTGTATGTTGTGGATGTTATTCTTTCAGTGATCCTTTATATGCAGTTATTGTAATAATGGTTAAAAGTAAAAGAACACTAATCTAATTAACTTCTTAAGACATAAAAATCAACATGGTATCAGAGCGGGCCTGAAAGAAGGCATTTCCATAGCACAAAAGAACTCCCTGAAGAAGCTAAGGGCATAGGAAGACTCTCCTAACCCTGGCGCACCTTTTCCCTGGAACAATTTTTAGTTTTGGACAAGTTTTAGAAATAAGGGTTTTTGCATAAACCCTAAAAGGTGACGTCATCCACCTTGTTGAAGGACGTTGGGCAAAGTAAGACCATCTAGGAGCTCGCCCTAGGAGGGTGCATCTAGTCCCTGGATCAGAATTACGAAATTTGAAGTTTGAGAAATTAGGGTTTCCTCTTAAAACTCTAACGTTGCAGTTGCAGTTGCAGTTACAGTATCAATTGCAGTTGCAGTATCAGTTGCAGTTGCAGTATCAGTCGCAGTTGCAGTATTAGTTGCAGTTGCAGTGTCGGTTCCTTCGTGCCAATTGCAGCACCAGTTGCAGAGTCAGTTTCTTCGTGCCAATTGCAGCACCAGTTGCAGTGAAAGTTTTTCTGAAGTGTTGGGACTGATTTTTTATTGTCCTAGTGCACCTTACCCTAGCAAATCTCCAGATACCTTTAGATTACAAGTTGCAGCACCTATGAAGTTTTAAAGGTTCGTTATTGTTTGTCGCTACTGCTGGATGGTGCCACTACCTATCGATACTATCAGAGGTATGTACTTACATATGTTTAAACTGTATCATTATCTTAAGGGTATTTGCAGGAGAAAGGATCTTTTGTCCAAGCAACAATCATAGATCCAGAAGGATCTCAGATCTAGAACATTCAGAGGAACAATGCACCCCAGAAAGCATATTATCTTAGTACAAAGGACAGGTTGAAGAAAATACTTGTCATCTTGAGTGAAGGAGACTCGGAAGAAAAGAAACAACACTCATTCTTGAGGACAAGACTCCAGGTTCCAGGTTTGATTGATTAAATTAATAAGTTTCCAATTTGCACATATCAAGTTTGATAATTGCTACATTACTAGTTGTGACAACAATCCTTGAAAGGTTCTATTACTACTAGATACAATGAATACTTGGCAACATGTGAGTATTATTGATATAAATGATTATTGTTCTTGGTCGCAAGATGAACTAACATCTCCTCTAGGAAAAAATTCTTGTTTTGTTTCCAGGTTACCGTGGAGGAATGATTCATCACAACACTAGAAGAGTGTTGCTCTCATTTCTTATTATTGTATTTCTTACTTTTGGCTCTTGTTTCAGGCAGGTCACAAGTCATAGCTATGAAGGAGCTACTGTAACAATTGTTCTTGTTATTGTTTTTATTATTATTATAAAGAGTATTATTCTTGTCTACTATTTCTCCCTTGTTGTTCTTGTTTCGAGCAGGTCACAGGTGATAACCCTGTGGGAGCTATAGTGATGGTTGCAGGAGGCAGCGTATTAGATGAGACATGGAGCAGACTATCCAAGTTGTATACATGACTATATACATCCATGTACCAAAGAAGAAGAAGAAGCTACTTTTACTAAATATAGAACATCTCATATGGAGACAGATCATGAGGAGCAGAAGGCTCCAAAGATGACAGAACAAATCCCTCTAGTGCAGTTGATCACTCTTCAGATCATCAGAAAGAGTAGGTAGAGCCAAAAGGGCCTACCCAGAATCATTGCAGTAACCAAGAAGAGACCAGTATGGTCCCGTGACACTTTGCAGGATGCAAAACCATATAGCATTGGCGAGCCATATCATGAGGAGCAGATGGCTCCACTAGTGGTGAGGGAGGCGACCCCACCAAGTACTAGCTCAGAAGGAGCTAGAGTTCAGAGGGAGTCAGCCCTCACGATCCAGTAAGGAGGAGTAGCCTCCCCAGGACCATTCATAGAGATGTACAAAGCCTGATTTGTGTCCAAAGGATTCTCCCAACAAGAGGGAGAAGACCATGATGAGACACTTACTCCAGTAATCAGAAGAATTATATATAAAACAACCATGATCCATTAAAAGAAGTTGACATAGTATGAGATTCAGAGGGAGGCGGTATGATAATCCCTGTATTTGAGATTGAGTTATCTCCAGTGCCAGTTGGTGCAGTACATGAGTCGGGCCATGGAGACATGACTACAATGGAAGATTGATTTACCTTCAGAGGAAGAGGATAAGCTACCCTCAGTATCAGTTATTGAGCCACTCTCAGTTTCAGATGACGTTGGCGTGATAGAATAGAGGAGCTACTCTTAGAGTTCAGCAGCTACAATGAGAATGGAGCAGTCATTCTCAGCTTCAGAAAGAGCAGCTGCAGGTGCAGAGTCTCAGTGCTAGAAGGAACAGATGCAGAGAGAGTAGAGGACATACTCTCAGGCATGAGACAAATAGTGCTTTGCAGAAAGCACATAGAGCTAGCACATGATTGTGCAGATTGAGTTGCAGCTGAGCAAGTGTACCAGTTTGGTACAATGTGATGTGAAAATTTGGTTCGTTGATATATTCGAAGAACACGAGGACAGATATATGTTTTGTGGTGAACACATTGAGTCAGTATATGATTGAACCTAGACATGTTCACCTAATTATGGAAAAACATGTGATGAGGTACCTCAAGGGTAACAATCGATTATGGACCCAGATATATCTCGGAGTGTGAAATAAAATTGCAGATTCAGATTGGGCAGGCAATGTCACAGACCGAAAAAGTATATTTAGATATTGCTTTAGTATGAGATCAGTTGTGATCTCGTGACTTAGTGAGAAGTAGACTTATATGGCACTCAGTTCCGCAGAGGCATAGTATGTGGCAACATGGTCAGCTTGTGGCAAAGCGGTGTGGCTTTGGAAGTTGATTGCAAAATTGTTTGATCTCAAGTTGGAGGAAACCTGTGTCTTTTATGACAATCGGAGTTGCATAAAGTTGTTAGTTAACCCAGTGTGTCATGACAAGTCCAAGCATATCGAGATCAAGTACCATTATATCCGAGAGATGATATAGAAGGGAGCAGTAAAGCTCCAGTATGTTGCTACCGACGAGCAGGTAGCAAACGTGTTAACTAAGCCTCTGTCAAGAGAGAAGTTCGAATACTTCAGAGATGAGCTTGGTGATCCAGAAGGAGTTTCCCTAATGAGAGGGAATGGTGTGTTCCCCAGTAGCGAGAAGTGATGTGTTCCCTAGAGGGAAGTGATGAGATCGCCAGCGCAGGTTGGTAACTCCAACGCAGGCTGGTATGCTACCCCAGCGCAGGTTGGTAAAGCCAGTGCAGACTAGTAGCTACCCCAGCGCAGATTGGTAACCCCAACGCAGGCTGGTACGCTACCCCTATAATGTCCCCTTTTTTGGATGTTTCTATCTTACAAAGTGGGATGCCTACCAGAGTAGCCAGATGGGGGTGATAGTGAGTTCAAGATATATTGAGGGGTTTTATTGGGCCCCACTTGCATCGTTCATTATATTTCATCATCAAGATCCATTCCACACAGCTTGGCTTTGGTTCCGTGGCATTCCGACGATTTCTGTAATTTTGAGTTATTATGGAGCATATTTTAATTAAATTCACTAATGAGGTCATTTTGGGCATAATACTTGGAGAAACCTCTTAGTGTAATAGCTCATGGGAATCGGGAGTGTCGTCGTCCTAATACACACTTGCAAACGTGAGCAAAATCCAGCTCACTTAGTGTGTCCTTGGAGGCACAATGCCTAGGTTCACAATCCACACTGTCACCTTGACTGGAACCTCTTCCTTCTAGGCTCACTCCTAGGGAAACCAAGGGGGGTAGACCCTAGTTTCTAAATATGATTTAACTTTAAAGTTCTAGGAGTTGGTTTTAATTTGTTAAAGGCTTGGGGAAATACTAGCCTAAGATGCTAAGGCAGCAAATGCAAAGTCTAAGACTAGCTAAGTGACAAGCAACCCTTTCCCTAAGTCAACTAAGACAAGTGCCTAAGGTTGGGCAAGGGGTCAACTAAGTTTGAGCGTGGTTCAATTACGAAAATATTACAAGTAAAATATTTTGAAACTATCCCACAAACAAGCATACAATTACTTACATAAAGAATTAGAGATGTTACAATGATTACACAAAGATACACAAGATACAAATAAACAAGATAAAGATGATACAAAAAGTGAGAGTTCAGGAAATATTCAATTCAAGATCAATCACATCAAGCCAAGCATGCCCCAATAGCACTTACTCTATTGGACTGCTTTTCAATGGCAACCACTAAAGCACTCAAGACTCAAGAAGATGATGCCTCCCCAAGTGGGATACTCAACTTCTCCTTGAATCACACCATAAGGCATAAACAAAGGTGTATATGTTTGGAAACTCAAATGCTCATAAAAATTTAACACTTAGAAAGACAAACCATTAGATTGCATGAAAGATTTATACACATGAAGGTACTTGCAATGTGTGTTCCTAAACATTCATCTAAGATCCCCCAAAACACATGGATTGTCTATGCAACTAAGTGGTTAGGAGTTTCTTAAAAATTAAGTAAATTTTATTATTCCCTCCCCCTAACTATGTGTGGAGCCTTAAACCTCCTCCTCCTATAGCCAAATAATTGCCAGGTGCTCAAGATAGTAAGGCAACGAGGCCCACCCTAGCTTCCACGGTCAGCCCTGATAGTAAGAGTACTTCCCGGAGAGGACACCCACCTGGAGCGCCACGGGATGATCCCCCGCCACTACCCTCCATTGTTTTCCTCAAACCCGTTTTAGATGGTGGAGATGGTGGAATTAGGCTATCCTAAGTTGTCTAAAAGATTATTATGACTTGCGGGTGAGTCTTTAGGTGTGTTTGAAGTGTTTTAGATAAGTTTTAAGTGTCCAAAATGTGTGATTTAAGCCCAAAACCGAAACTGCAAAGTGCTTGTAAAGATGTGTTGTGAAATGTAAAATTTAGAACCATAAACACATGAACAACATGAAAGATGAGCTTAAAAGAAGTACACCATTATCATAGCCATATCATTCACCATTCATAACATGTAACTTTGCAAGAAATAAAGTAAAGGCAAGAACAGCTTGCCAAATGATACCAAGAAATTAACCTTAGACTTAATCACTTATCCACAATGATTATCCCATGAAATAGATGTGCTTGAAAAGAAAATACTTGGCAAGGTAAAAGAAATTAGATCCTAAACCATTTAGTGACTCACATATGCTTGAAAGAGATAAATGGCAAAATGCCTTAAGAGACAAATGAGTTGCACCACTTAAGATAAATTCCAAAGCATTAAACCATAAAACATGACATTATAGGCATATGTGAAAGAAATAGCATAAACAAAATGAAATGATAGACATGTGATGACTACTCTAGATAAATTTTAAACCATTATAACATGTAAATCATCAAAGCATTACTACCATCTAGCCTCACGATTTTGGGGATTACTCTCCCAAGGTGTAGGCAATTATTATTCAGCAAAACTTAAAAAATTAGCGCAAACCACTCACAATGACCAAGGTGGAGGCAAGCCTACCAATGTTGGTCAAAGAGGGTTGGAAAAATAAAGTGATTATGATTATTATTAGACAAGCTAGCCACACAAACTTGTCCTAATGACAAGTGGGGCAATAAATAAAGAATCTGCTGAAATGAAAACTAAACTAGCCTAACGATATTGGGGGGTTGGCTGAGCCAATCACTCTCCCAAGGTGTAGGCAACTAACTACTTACAGAAAATAGATTACAATGGAGGAAATAGAAAAGTAGAATGCAAGCCTCGAGGGAACTTCCCGGAGGCTCGCTACAATGATAGAAACAAAGAGAAAAAGAAAGGGATTATTTACCAACTTGATGGAGCCTTTTGGGAGTGTTGTGAGAGTGGATTTCGGCAGCGTTTCCCCTTATCCCTGGTAAGAATCTGCAAAAACCAGCAAGGAAATGCTTGTTGGAAATGCTGCACAACACAAAAAAAACGTTAAAAAATTTATGTTTTTACACAGAAATTTTTTACATAAAATCTCCAAGTTAAAGATGAAATATTTTGACCTATCTATGAGAGTTAGCTACAACAATCTATGATGAAATGAAACAGAAACAAATGAGATCTAAAATGGAAGTAAGGAGTGCAAGAAGATGTTGGTTGAAAACCCCCTTGTTGAGACTCTTCCAACCACTATCTTAGAGGCAAAATCTGCAAAACTTAAGCACCGTGTGAGATATGGCAATAGAATAATATGCAAGATAAATGAATACTATGAACTACTTCACAATACCAACTATCCTACATATATAGATCAGCAAACAATACTATCTATTGATCTACTCAAACAAAATACTTTGCTCAAGAAACTATACCATAAAACTAATGCATAAACTCATACAATATCACCTCAATAGATGGAGCACATCAGAATACTCATGAATGATCCAAAACCTCCAAAGCTTCTTATTATTAGATCCAACCAAATGAGAGAACCTTGCAGCAAATACTTGCTCCAATGCTCTCAAGAGAAAATGAGCTTGAATGAAGATGGCAAGAGCAAGAATGGGTGGGGCGAAAATCCTATAGCATAACTTTAACTCAAAGAATGGTGAGTGAGAGAGTGAATAGAGGTTTCTTTTATAGCTCAAGAGGCAAGGTGAAGGCACTTGGATGAGCTCCAAGTGTCAAATCCCAAGCTCAAGAGTGAATCCCAATGAAGGGGGGCGCACCACACCTAGGGTTTTAGCATGGATGAGTGATGTGGATGAGAGGTGGGGTGTGTGGGCCATCAAATGGTGATGTGTTAGGCTAGGAGGGGCGCACTAGGTATGAGAGGGGCCCCACAATTAATCAAAAGACATTTCCTAAGGTTTTGGGTGTGAGGGGGCGCATTTCCCCCTTGGGGCGTGGGTGTTTAGGTGAGTGGGTGAGTTAGGGGGTGTATGAATGTTATAAGGTGGGTTGGGTAGGTTAGGGATGTATATTCTTGCCCTTTTCCATCTTCACATTGACCCATTAACTCAATTTTACAAAAATTACAAAATTGACTTAGCAATAAAAATTGTTATTTTGACCGACTTTGACTCCGAGTGGACAAATGCATAGCAAACTTTGTCCGACTGAGCTGAAACTTGGTCTATGGGTGTAGGGGGTGCCTTTCCATTTTATTTGAGCACAAATACCCCTATCAAAAGCCCAAAGACCCAGTTTTTACAATAATTGCTCAAAAACATTTAATTAATTAAATAATTAAAATCTCAACCTTAGGAAAATTAATTAAATTTAATTAATTAAAAAAAAACTATCTAGACTCGACGAAATGCCGCGAAACTTTCTACAATGTCTAACATGGTCATTTACATCATTCCTAAACAATAGCTACCAAAGGATGAGACCATTAGAACGTCGTTCACCACTTTAGAGGAAATTATTGCAAGTGTGAGGGAAAAACTCATGGGAAATCAACCAGGCTAAAAAGTCCAATTGACAACCTGAGGATAAAAAACCCTCGGTGAAAGGAACTCTCCCAATGAAAACATCCCAAGGTACCTGACCTAACTATGATCCATGCAGCCTCATTACATTATTAACCCACGCAGGGGTGCGGAAATTTCGTTTACAAAATTTTGTGCTGGAGCATAAAATGCCCAAGTAGAACCAATATTGTCTTCAACATACTCGCATCTGATGATGCATATCTTCATGGCACATGAGTTGACCCCCTAGTTGAATAGGCGGTCAACATCTGGCTCCACATGGGGACGTGTGTTCGATCTACTCAAATGAGGTGGAGAGCATACGAGAATCCAGCACCTACAAAACAGAGTGCTCACCGGAGTGCACACCAGAAATTAACATTAGGATACATTTATACATGATAAAATAAAATAAATGCTTTTAACAACAACTACATAATAAAATATCCAAAGTACAACATTATAACTATAAATTGAATCTATGATACAAAAATAATTCTAAGTACATTATGACATAATAAATTGAAATAATACAAAACTGAAATACAAAGAAGGGTTAGAGATACGTTACAACCACCCATGCAATGGGTGAACTGATGCCGCAGGTGTCTGAATAATCCTTGTCTAGGATGACTCACAAAAGACCCCTTCCCAAGTTTTATCAACTTGGAACTTTTTGTGAGGAAGAACCAACTAACAATCATCATCCTTCTTCTCTTCAACCAAACACTGGAATATGACAAGCCGTGTAAACTCTGATTACTTTGTTGCTCATGACTGTCAAGGTGGGAGGCCAACCAATACTCATAATGATATGACATTGATAAACTGAAATTGCCTTCCATTTCCACATAATTCTGCATTAACTTATCCTTTGGTTGAGAAACTGAACATATCACAAGAACCATCATAAGATTTTCAAAGTCAGTATTCAAAAAGATTGGTTCCTCGGGAGGAGGGTGGGGACTTGAATCATCTAGATATTCAACATTTTCCAACTCAAGATCCTTCACTTCCTCAAAATAAATGACTGATTCATCCATGAATTCATCCGGAATTTCCTCATGAACTTCCTTATCTTTTTCACTGTCAAGCTCAAGTTCATGGGGGTCCGGATATTCAGTATAAGTCTCTGTGAAATTAGCTTCCATGATTTCAGATTGATCTTCCATGGCCATAAACTATTCATTTAAGGTTTCACATTGTTCAACATGGGCAAACTGCATGTTTATAATGGTTTCTTTAAGCTCTTCAATGGGATCTGGTGGAATGTCAACTTCTATATCTGAGTTGATTGTTTCTATATCTGAAAGATTTTTCCTCTTCCATTTTCCCATAAAATCATCAATCAACTCACTGTAAAT
>SNQJ01S0211003.1:12500-15942 GCA_010110895.2 Picea sitchensis | reverse complement strand
ATATGAGAAATAATCAATAGTTTATTGTTCAAGGGAAGTAATGACTTCCAAAGGTAGCTATAGCTTCCAAATGTAAAGGGAGGGATAAATCTCAAAGAGGAAGATACAATCATCCAATATCAAGAGAGAGTTGAACTCTCCATTATTGCCCCTTCCTTCCACCCAAGAATATATGAGAGATAATAAAACCTTTACATTAGATCATCGCCATCAACCAATCATTACATAGAACCTGATAATGCTTCCTGAGACTTCTTCAATTTCTACAATTCTTCAATTCTTGGAGTACTCTGATCCTGTAGATAATATTACTCAATGTATTCTCTGAAAATCCTCCAATTTTCACTCCTTGAATCCTCCCCAAAAGGAGGTTATAGAAAGAATGGTAGACTTTATTCAATTCTGGTCTATTCAGAAGACCCAACTTGTACAACATGCCCTACGCTCAATATTTAACATTCGATTATGAAAATCATACACAAAAAACTAAACTCCGTACTATTTCCAATGGAAGTGGTCCCACTTCATTTGGATTTTGTATGAATAAGTTATAACTATTTTACCCGGAACACCTATTTATTGACTAGCTTCAGGACTGGTCACAAACCCTATCTTCCACAGAGTGTATCTCCATAATTATAGTGAATCAAGAGATGAAATTTTTACTAGAGGTACCTTGATATTTCTTCTCAATACCATAGAGATTTCACCATCTGAATTGTTCTATTCAAAACGTTATAGAAAAAATGGTAAGATGTCCTGAAAATAGCATACCTTAGAACACATCACCAAAAGACTTCATCCTCCCTTGAAATCCGACCTTCTTTACTTCTGATTTCCTCTCAAATTCGACTTATATCAAATTAATGCATAATGATTTTTATTTATACCATTTATTTCACTTCCTTTAACATTAGGGCCGACCTGACACTTTCTTATTTTGTAATTCTTTTCTTTAATTATCTTCAGGGCCTACCTGTACTTCCTTCTTCAATTCACTTTGTCATCAAAAAATCATTTCTCCTCAACCATGAGGATCCACATGACATGCCCAATACCACTGGAAACAACATAATGTATACTATCCATTCATGGGTGTTGTATATGCACGTGCATTGTCCTTCATGTCCAAATACCTTTATCAATCTTGCGGTCCAAAACCCATGACTAGGGTTGACATCAATGACAACAACCAATCTTCCAACATTATTTAACAAGCCATGTCTAATATTGAAATACCTTATTTAAGTTATCCTCATCTAGACCCTTGCATGAAAGACTTGAGATAAAAATGCTAATGATTCAATGGATTCTTTATCCCAATATAAAAGGTTTGACACTTGAAATATCCCCCCTTTCACCATGGAAATGCCTTTAATTTATAGGATTAAAGACTTGAGATAAAAATGCTAATGATTCAATGGATTCTTTATCCCAATATAAAAGGTTTGACACTTGAAATATCCCCCCTTTCACCATGGAAATACCTTCAATACATAGGATCAGGAGGCTCAACCACCTTGATTATTTTTGTAATTGGTTGAGGATATGGTTCCATAAGTTGGGATTGCATCCTAATATAGAGCCATAGGATATTGTTGGATCAAAAACAACCTCATCTCTTCAGATTTATCCCTTAAGAAAGGTGGGATTCTATTATTTTCCCCTCTAACCAAACTAGCACTTCTGAGTTAGAGAGGTGAGTGCCAATGGTGCTCCCTAAACAAGTGAAAGGGGCACCAACCTAATACAGTGGAACTCCCCCATCATGTACATGGTGATCCACCCTTCATAAATTATCAAACAATGGCTCTCCCCCAGCATGTCCAGGGGGTGCCACCCTTCATAAATGTCTCCCGTAAATTGGTCGATTTTCCAAGTAAAAGGAATGTTTCTGACCTTTAAATGATGGGTTTGTTCCTCCAACATGAATTAGGGATAATGAAAAAATGTTTTTCATGGCCTAAATGAGTTACTTAATCTTGTAAAAGTTCATTCTCAACAACTTATTACATGATATGACACTTGATAAAGTGCATGGAACACTTAGTAAGGTGTATTACCATTAATTTTAGACACTTGCAACACTTAGGTACACTTAAGTGTGTTTTGATATGTAATATAGATAGGAGGTCACACTCCCATATTGTATCTTTGTAACATTATTCATTCTAATAAAATTAAGGCATCTTCCTTGGGTGCCTCCCATACATCTATGTTGTGGAGTCTTTATGCTTCTTGAATGTTAATATTGACATTGTATTGAATGGATAAGGATCATTGATAATTGGCTAAGTGTAATAGGTCTGACATGCTTTAAGGCCATAGTTGGACATGTGCCTATTGTGATCTTGGTTGTATTCAACTTAGTTGTATATCTACCCAACTATATCTTAAGGCATAGTTATGGGTAAATATTAAGTGAAGGGACATACTTTGGTTGTAGTAGGTGTAGGTTGGCCATGCCCCTATAATTTAGGCAAGGAAGTTTTAGATGACCTTAGGTTCCAAATGTTGCAACAATGGGTTCCTTGTAAACCTCACCTTGTCGGACTTAGGGAGTTGTCCCGTTCCTGGGTCTGACCCCTGACTAAATTTAGTTGACCATGTCCACATTCGAATTCCACATCCACCTTTTATGGACATGTAAAACTAACATGATCTGTGGATATTTAGTTTGGTGCATGACCAAACCTATTTATAGACAATCCCTCATATCGACCTTTCAATCATCAGATCATGCATATGTTTTGTGCTTCAGTGCAACATTGTCCTTAGACACCACCACTACTCTCAAATATATTCTCCTCTGCGGTTAAATTTTTATCCCAACATGGTATATCATAGGGCCGATGGTTTTGTGATATATCAGATTCACAAATAAAGGGAATGAGATTGTGACAGTGGTGAAGCAACGATCTAGTTTTTCCCAATCAGTGATGGGTTTTTCAAAACTGGAGACTCATTTCCAATATTGTTTTGTGAGAATTTTATTTCCAATCATGGGTTATTGAGGCATGGAAACCCTTCCTTTATTTTCCGTGCTTTCTAGGTTATGCCCTAATTCTATTAAATGTCTAAAAGTTGTACGCTTGGGTGAGTCAATTGAATTGCATAGTGTATATGTCAATCAATCCACTTGTGGATTTGGTGGCTCATTTTGTCAATTCGGGTGGCTCATTGAAGGACTCAAGCGACTAATATTTAAAATGTTTTACTGGACTTATATTCTCCACCCGACTACTCGACACACTTAAAGTTAGGTCGATTTGGATTGATTGTGCTTGGTTGAATGAAATTATGACTTGGTCGACCTATGGATGAGTTTTCATTCTTTTCTACTCGAAGACTGGATCAAACCCCATTGGTTTCTTTAAGGGTTTTTTTTATGTTGGAAAGTTACACCACTTTTTTATGAAATTTCATTGTTTCCATGGTTCAT
>SNQJ01S0211003.1:0-10000 GCA_010110895.2 Picea sitchensis | reverse complement strand
TTTTGGACATAAACAGGAGGTTGTTCCATGGTTAGCTTTTTTAAATCCCCATGCAAGAAGGCTAATTTAACATCCATTTGATGGACCTCCCCATTTATGTGAGGTACAAAGGAAAAAGAACAAGGAGGATAGAATTACTTTGGCTACAGGGAAAATTGTTTCATTATAGTCAATTCCTTCCCAACCCTGGAAAATACTTTGGTAACCACTGAGCCTTGTTCCTTCTAACACTTCCATATGATGCATAATTAGTTCTCTAGACCCATTTACATGTGGACAAGTTTTCTTCCTTTGGAAGAGGTACAGATCCCAAGTATCATTTCTGAAGAACTATACTCTTCATTCATTTTTTAGTCCTAATAGTAAGGAAACTAAATCTTCCATGAATGCCTCTGGATCCCGAGTCTATGAAACTTGAGACAAAAAGAGAAGAGGCTCAAGAATTCAGAAAATTTGTCTGATGTGTTGATATGAAGGATCACCCACAAGATCAATTTTAGTTCTTTCTTGTGTTGAATGAACCCATCTAGGAAGGGTGTTGTTGGTGCTAGTTTAGGTTCAAAGGACTTTTATGGAGGAAGGTGAGAAGGAGATGGTGGATTTTAATCCTCACTATAATAATCTAAATAAGAAGAGACCAAAATAGGAACAAAAGAAGACACAAATGCTCAAGATGGTCACATGTATTGTTACAATCGTGGAATTAGGCTCATAGGCCAAGATATTTTCACTTCAAATTTAACATCTCTTCTAACAATAATTTATTACAATGTGGTTGAAGAAGTCTGTAAACTTTGACATCTTAAGAATAAACAAAAAATATACCCCTTCAATTTCTATAAGGGTAATGACGATTTCTTTTCTCACTGCATCGAGCCCATGCTACTCCAAATACTTAAAGGACCTACATCCTGGCTTCAATTTTTAGTCCAAGCTCTTTCTAAGTGTTATATTTTTAAGAGCCTTTGTGGGAGTGAGATTTACCATGTACTTTGTTGATGCTACATCCAAATACCTAAGAGGAAGACATCAGAGAGCACACAATATGCAAAATCTTCATTTATTGAGAACTTTGAGGGAGCTGATATATCGATCCATAGTTGGATCTTCTACCCACCACTTACCTTCGATAGGCATCCTCCCTATTGAGTTTCAAACTCACAATAATAGTTTTATATCCCATTACATTTTTTTAACACCTTTATATAGTGCTACTATCACCTAATAACATTCTAGAGGAGGAATCTTCTAGAAGGCAGGAACCGCCTAACAAGTCCCTCTACTGAGCAGTATTCTAACTACCATAGTGGGCCTTATTTAATAATATAGTGACCTAGTCCACCTTACATTGAATGACTTCCAATATTATCACCTTCTACTGCCCCCACTACCTCTCTAGGGGCTACCTCCAACATTTCATCTCCCTTATGAAAGCGTTTTCCTCGATGCTTGATGTACAACTATATATACCAAGGTCCCATGGATATCAGGAATCATAATGTTGAAGAAGACCGAAGAACCAAGGTCCCATGTAGAAAAGGAGTTGTACCATGTTGAAGTTAGTCCAACCACCATTAAAGTCTTAAGTTCCATGTCCAAGTGCTCATGTGAACTCCCCGTGGAATATGTTGGAACCCAATAACCAAATCCAAAACAGATACTCCAATACTGACACCTGTTATGTGGATCCAGATAAGAAGATCCATCGACATAGTGGAAAAGGGCTCTAACATAATCCAGCTGAATAATACCATTGCATAATATGCAAAGCAGACTGGGTAATCATAACTAGCTCTTGATGTGGGACATAAAATTTCTTTTTCTGAGAAGAAAAAAGAGGTCAAAGGACGCTCCGTAAATTCTTGGTATATTTATGTGCAAAATTTGGAGAAACAGTGGTTTTTTCCATGTGGAAAGCATTTTTTATTTTATTTTTGTAGTAGATGGAGACAGAATTTTCTCAAAATTTCTTACAGATCTGAGTTCCTCTCAAATTTTCACCCAATTTCAAAAACAACTCAACCAAAATCCAGTCCCAGAAGTGAAGTTATGAGCATTTAAATTCAACAGCTTTTTAAGGTTTTTCCAGAAACCGCTTTTATTTCTCTCTGTCAGAACTTATTGTTCTATTTTGGTTTTTTCTAAGGACGATGGACCTGTAATATTTCATAGGGTGCCTCGGGATGGATATTTCCTCTCAAACCCTCAAATAAATTCCTAAAATCACCTACATTCAAATTTCAATTGTATGACACATTGGATACTAGATTGCATGATTGGTATATGGATAGTTGTCATTTCGGATGACAACCACTTTCATATTTTATTTGATGACTCTAATCCACCTTCTCAGAGATCATCAATGTGACTAATCGAGAGACAATGATTATTACTGCTGTTCATCCTATATTCTATAGTGGTATTATTCATTTCATATTTTTCTACGACCCTTTTACACTATGTGAATGAATCTTCTTATTGGGATCCACATGACATGTTTTAGTCTTTGGAGCATCATTTTAAATTGGTTATTGGGTTCCAAAATATTCCATAGGGATTTACAGAGCACTTTGGACATGGGACCCGGGTTTACAATGGTTGTACTACTTCAACATGGTGGATTTCCTTTCTTCATGGGACCTTGGTTCTTCAATATTCTTCAACATTATGGTCCACAATTATCCATGAGACCTTGGTATATGGCTATACACCAAGTGTTGAGGACAATGCTTTCTTAAAGGGGATGGAACAAATAGGTAGCTAGAGAGTAGTAGTGGGGGCCCATAGGGACCATAGTTATAATAGTGGAGGCCATTGAATGTAAGGTGAATTGGGTCCATTGTGTTTGTTATCATTAAATAAGACCCACTATGGTAGTTGGGGATATAATAAATGGGTAGTTAGATATAATGGAATGTAAGAGACTCTTTTTAGAAGGTTCTACTTCTAGAAGTTCCCTCCTCTAGAATGTTCTTAGGTGATGGTAGCAATCTATAAAGAGGTTCAAGCAATGTAATGAGATATGAAGATAATTGTTGTATTTGGAGAGGTAAATCAATAGGAGGATGCCCCTCAAAGAGGCAAGTGAACATGAGAAGATCACTTCCACAATAGGATCCATTGTATGGTGTTGCCCTACCTCAAGGGTTTGATAGTAATAAAGGAGATTTTGCATATTGTTCTTGTATATCTGTTGTGGTGATTTTGTATTCAGTCTTTGGTTCTTAATAGTTGATGGGTTCCACCCAATACTTTAGAATTAATCGCTTAGATTGGATCATACAGTTAGCCATTTATTTTAATGTGTGGTTCTTTCTCTCAGCAACACCATTTTGCTGTGGTGTATATGGAACAATGTGTTGCATTTGGATTACCTGTGTAGTGTAGTAACTTGCAAAATTATTGTTCACATATTCTCCTCCATTATTTGTTATTAACCTTTGAATTTGATGTCCAAATTGCTTTTCTACAAGGGCCTTGTAGGAAAGAAACTTGTCAAAAAATTCACTCGTAAGTTTTAAGTAGTAAATCCAAATACGTCTAGAAAACTCATCAATGAAAGTTAAGAAAAACTTACACCTAAAAAAAGGAGAAGAAAGTGGATCACACAAGTCATTGTGAACAAGTTGCAGAGGAATCGAGGCATGCCAAGAGACACGTTTGTCAAAACTACCCCAATGACATTTTTCGAGAACACAACCAACAAAAACACCATCTCTGCATGAAACAAGAGGAAGACCAATCACCATATGTTGATTACATAGTGGATGCAATGAGTGATAGTTTAGATCACCAAACCGCTCATGCCAAAGTTTTCTCAAGTCATCACTATGAGCAAAAAAAATTGATGGAAAAGATGATGACCCAAAGTTTTCAAACTTGTACAACCTGGTAATATCATCAACAATTCCATTTGCAATAACATGCCAAGGATCTTTTAGATCCTTAATTACAACTTTGTGAGGTGAAAACTCTACGGTTTTACCTTCACCTCAATGAGTTAATAGATATACTGATAGAAGGTTACATGAAAGACTTGGAACACATAATACGTCATTGAAATGACCATTATTTATATGAATTGTTCTAGATCATACAACACTAAGAAATCTGTCTTCACCAACAAATATTTTCTCGGTGTTACATTCATTTAGAGTAGAAAATATGGCTTTCTCCTTATCCATATGATAAGATGCTCCTGAATCAATAGTCCACTCATTAGAAGAAGAAGTAGAAGTTGTATTGAAGGAGAAACCAGAAGCATAAAGTGCATGTCTATGAGAAGAATAAGAAGAAGTAGAATCAATATTGATGTTTTTCTTCTTCATCATTGCTTCTAAAGCTACCATCTTCTTGAAACATTTGGACTCATCATGACCATCTTTCCCACAAAAGTTACAATGTCTGACAATCTTCTTATTTTTAGATTTTGATGCTTTGTCACCATTAGGAGTTGAAGTTGTCTGAGTGGGTTTGGGACCCTTGTTTTGATTGTTATTGTGGCGATGATGTTTCTTCTTGGGATTCGTTTGTTTATCTTTCTGCTGGAAACTAAGGCTTTGTTGGAGGTACTTAAAATGTTGATCACTCCAAGTTGTACAAGCTTATCTTTCTCTCTAATCAAATCATCACAAAATGAATAAAGAGTGAGTTTTTGATAAGATTTCCCTAGAGTCTCTCTCATGGCATAAAAGGTAGATACAAACACAAAATATGCACTACCTAGATTATAAAGAATAATATAGATGCAATGATCTTCCCCCAAATTTAAGTTACACTCTTCACATAAAATTCTAAGTGTTTTAAACTTAGATAGATAGTCTTCAATGAAAGAAAAATCATTTGGAATAAAAGTCAATTTCTTATTTTCTAACTGACATGCTTGAATAATATTGTGTTTACCAAACACATATTCAAGATTTTTCCAAGATTCATCGAGTTCATCAATTTCTTGAAGGTGAAACCTTAAATTGGGAGAGATGGACATTCTGATTAGTCCACGTGCTTTGTCATTCCTATTATCCCATTTGACTTTATTTTCATCATCAGTGGGTTATTTTTCCTTTCCCAAGGTAATCCGGTACAAGCCTTTACTTCTTAATAAATCCTCCATATGGGATTTCCATTGGAAGTAGTTGGTGATGGTAAGAAAAGTATCACTCGAAGAAGACATATTAAATATGTAGATAATATGAATTTAAAAAATGAAACTAATGATCTGGATGGAAAGATCTGGAAAAATTAGGTGGTTTTAAAAAAACATCACTGAAAACAGACTTTGGATGTGAAATTTATGCCCTTTTGAAAAAAATCATAAATGGTAACCAAAGAGCCACATGGAAAATAAAATTTGGTCCACGTGGTGATACCCCTCCAAATAACCTCACTTTTACAAATAAGTTTCTTTATGAGGTGACCCACTTTTACAAAAAGAAGTGGGGATCACTTTTACAATGAAGCTATTTTATAAAAAAAAGTTGCATGCAAAACAAATAACTTTAAAATAAAATAATAAATCTACTTATAGTAATTTACTTTTTATACTTGAAGTGAAATACAATTTACAATGGATGCATGAATTTTTTCAAAAAAATTAACCAAAAAGAGACTTGAACTCAAGAACTCTTACTTAATAAGACAACTTTTAACCAAGTGAGCTAGAAAAACTTATTGTATTGTTTAGAAGGAGGATTGGGTTGTTGTTGTTGTTGTTGTTGAAGATGACCTTGGAGAGCATGCTAAAAAGAAATATGTTCAAAGAAGAAAGAAATTTCGCTTCTCGATGACAACAAGGGTTATATCTCGGTTATCTTACCCAGAAAATGTGTTAAAATATTCAATGTGCTCATTTTTACATAGAAAATATCTCAATATTGTCACCCAACCATAGGCACGCAACCATCCATGAGCACCATAACCTTGATATATAGAATACTTTCGGAAGAAGTACCAGACCCAACAGATAACCAAGAGATAATGTATCTCTCTCTCTCTCTCCAAGAATATCACACCAAACAGAGAGTCCACAAACTACAAACCAAGACAAAATACCCAGTTGCAGTAGATGCAACTACACTCCTTCTCCAAACTTGCGCACCAATTGAATTTTGTGAGTTTTGAATGACCAAATGAGCTCAAGCGCCCTCTATTTATAGTGTTCTTTTTCACCTGTGCAGGTCGACTTCTTCGTTTAGAGGCTAATACTTAAAAATTAATTATTTTAGTGAGACGAAATGTCTTTTAGGGTTTCTACACATCTGTTTAGGGTTTCTCTAGCTTCTAGAACATTCTAATATAGTTAGATATTACACATGGAGTTTAATATCTCCCGCAACTACCGTAACATCAACACTCCCTCCTAGATAGGGAGGTATTTAACGGTAATGGTCTTGAGCACAAACAAACCATTTTGTTCATAGCATCATCATAGCCACATAGGTTATCTCATGATCACGCTCCCCTTTGGACCAAGATCCCTTCTTTGGTCTAAAGACAGAAATAAAAAAAATGGTTTCTACTTTCCTTATATATCTAGTTCATTAACCTATAGATAGAAGGAGGAAGACACACCTGTTTCCCAAATTATTTCCTCGTTTCTCCGTCCTTTTTCCTCATTGTTCCAATTCCTTCAGTGATCAAAGATACCTACAAGATAAGGGAAAACATTTATACTTCTACTAGATTTTTTTAGGTAAAAACCAGATCTATCTATAACCAACTTTACTTAAGCATAAACACTATCATGAACACAATAGAGAAAAGAATAGGACAAGTTAATATTAATTTGGAAAACAAGTTACAAGTACTTACAAGCCATGTCTGATGTTACAATACCTTCTTCAAGTTCTCCTCATCTAGCCCCTTGCATGAAAGACTTGAGATAAAAATGCTAATGATTCAATGGATTCTTTGTCCCTGTAACAACCGTAGTTAAATAGTTGCATAAGGTTTATCAAGTATAGTTAATTAAACAATTAACTGTCCTAATGTGTATTAGTTAAATAATGATTATTTATTTAATAATATTAATCAATTAATCAATTAATTATTAATTGTTTAATATATGTTGATTAATTAACACATTTAAGGTTTGGGTAAAGAATTAAAGGCTTAATAATTTTAATTTATTTATTAGAAAACTTAAACATATGAAGGATAAGGCATTAAATGAATGGATAGGGTATTGAATGGAGGGATAAGGTATTAAATGGAGGGATAAGGTGGGTGGCATTAAATTCAGGAGGAGGTGATGAATGGGGGGAGGATATGAGGGGGCAAAGTCATTCGGGAGAGGGAATTTGGGAAATTGGGGGAAGAAAGAAACATTTGGGAGATTAGGGGCTGTATGTGTTTGCTGGTTTGATATTTTCTGGTTTGGAAGTTTGGATGGACTGTTACAGGGGTGCACCAGTTTGTTGGGAGTTTTGGGCACGGGGGCCAGGAATCCTCACGGAGTCTTGGAGCTAGGGAGCTGGACATGCTCTGTTCCTAGCTGGCAGGGAGGAAAGATTCAGTTTTGGGCAGAGTTTTGGGCAGAGCAGCAGAGAGGACAACTAGAGATTAGGGAATTAGCATCAGACATAGGTATGTATTTTAGTGATTATGTTGTGTTACATGATGGTTATGTGATTTACTTTCATGCTATGGATAAATTAATTTATGCTGAATAAGTTATGGTTAAATGCTGAAGATTAAATTATACAGAAAAACATTTATCTACTCTCTATTCTTTTAAACTATTTTTTATAAGGCTCTATGGGGACAGAGACCTTACACATGGTATCAGAGCCCTGGTTTAAAAACTTGGACCAGGGCCTACCCACCTACCCAATTTAGGAATGGAATTGTTCCCACCTAGAAATTTAAACAACCCTAAATAATCTGTATAGGGTAAATATATATATATATATATATATTGAAAGCAGCCCAGGGCCCTGAAACCCTTAATTAGATATAAACCTGGGCCAATCTCCAGCTCCAGCCCCACCTAACCTACAAGCCAAGCACACAATTATTTTGGTTATATATAAATAGATCTATATACATATAAACAATAAGCAAATTGAAAATGAAACGATATAATGATATACAAGTGGAAAATGTTAATTCAATTTTAACAGTTGCTAAAATGGTAGAGTCACAACATAGCTTGGAAAGACAGCTTGAGCTGATTGAGACCCATCAACAATAGGTAGAAAAGGATTTACAAAGCATGGAAGAAGAGTCTGAGAGGATATACAAGGAGGAGCGGCCATCCATTATTGAAGATGAAGCTGGATTAGTTAGAGATTTAATGTATGAATAGGTAGAATATATTGAAAGCGAAATGGAGCAGATAGGAGAACAAATTAAGCAGATAATAGAGACCTTACACAAAAAAGCCACACACTCTACCAATTTACAGTAAAAAATAAATATATAAGTATTTATAGTATTAAAAAATATATATATATATAACCAGTCCTCGAACCACACATCAGTCCTGAATCAGTCCTCGAACCACGCATCCACAATCGTAAAAGACAGATGTCAGCAATGACATGTCAAGATATAATTCAAAGATAGTATGCCAAGAATCACACAAAAGCCACACGCTCTACCAAGCCACGAGGAGGAGGGGACCATGTCCCATGCACTACGCGTAATGAAAAAAAATATAGAAGTATTAACAGTACAAAAGAAATATATATATATACATATATATATAAACAAAAAAACTCTATTTTCAAATGCTTCATATGTTTCTATCAAAACCTATTCGACCGACTCCAACCGAGGAGGAGGTTGCAAGTGATAGGGAGAATGTTTTGACTAAGATCAATGAAGCAATGGAAAAAGGGGAGTCAATATATGGACGTTTTCCACAGTCAGTTTTGGATCTGGTTTCTGAAAGAATTCGCTCGCTCTGTACATGCCGAGAGTGCAGAGGGGATTCAATCCACGTTCTCTATGCTGGCGTGTTTCTCATTTACTAGTACAGTACCTACACCACTTATTGACAAAAGTACAGAGGTTATTGCTTTGCAGAAGGAATGTACCAATTCATTTCATTTGTATTCCAAGACAAAGACAACTCCCTCAACAGAATCTGTAAAACGAGCAAAGGGATTGCCTCAAGAAGGGATGCATCCGATTTTTAAAAATGAAATTGGGACTAACGAGGCAGATGCTTTAGCTTTTTTTGAGTGCTTAAAATAATTCAGGCCAAAGAAAATAGTTCTGGAGACTGAAGGGGAAGCAGCAAAAGAAAAACATCTTCTTGGTATTGAGTTTACCTACAATATCCATTACCCAAGTATCAAGCAAACAACCACAACAAACAATCCAGCACCCAAGCGAGCATCCACAACAAACAATCTAGCACCCAAGAAAACAACCACAACAAACAATCCAACATCCAAGCAAACAACCACAACAAACAATCCAACACCCTGTGAACAACCACAACAAACAATCCACAGACCATGCGCCAAGCCACGAGGAGGAGGCACAGGAACCAATCTCGCGACCAAGCACCAAGCACATATACCAAGTCCCGAAGCCATATTTCATGACCAACTATTCAATACACAACACCAAGCCAGTGCACAAGATCCAAACCAAGCCACCAAGGAGACTCCATTATCTGCTCAACTGTTCAATACGCAATACAAAGTCCAGTGCACAGGTTAGCGCACCTACAAACAACACAAGTCAAGATTCAATGCCGCGCTGAGTGCCAAACTCAACAACACTATACCTACCTCATGTACAGAGACTATGCGCCAAGCCATGAAAGAGGAGCTCATGAGGGCATAGTTGCATCCCACAGGCCTTTGCCAAGCCACAAGAGAGGAGCCTCCAACCATTACTGTAACCCTGGCCGCACTTGCAGAGTGAGAGAGGCGACACAAGAGCGGAGTTTTATGAGAACGAGTGTAGGGTTAGGTTTAGGTATGGAAGGCACTGGAGGAAGCAGGGCGGGCACGTGGACTTCATGCATGCCCTCACCTAATTAATA
>SNQJ01S0211002.1:0-12959 GCA_010110895.2 Picea sitchensis | reverse complement strand
TCATGTTCACTTAAGCAATGTTTTATATGTACCTGGTTTAGAAAAGAATCTTGTATCAATATCATGTTTAGAAGACAAAGGAAACATAATATCCTTCATGGATGGAAATGTGTTATCATGGCATAAGAATTCCAGCATAGAAGATGCTAGGGTTATTGGAAAATGTGAAGGAAATCTGTATAGACTACTGGAACGAAATGAAGAAGCTCTAGTACATGACGAAGTCAAACCTAATGAGCTTTGGCATAGAAGATACACCCATATCAATTATAAAGCATTACCTTTCCTCAGAAAAATGGTTGAAGGAATACCAGAATTGAAATCCACACATGAAGGAATTTGCAAAGGATGTGCCCTTGGGAAGAATATCAGGAAACCATTCCCAAACAACAACAACAAATCCAAAGAAATCCTAGATCTAATACACTCAATTGTTTGTGTTCCAATGCAGTCAGATATCTAGGAGGATCTCTCTACTATGTAACTTTCATAGATGACTATTCAAGAAAGACATGGCTATATCTACTAGAATATAAAGATGAAGTATTCAACAAGTTCCAAGAATTCAAGGCAGAAATAGAAAACCTTGCGAATAAGAAGATCAAGACATTAAGAACAGATAATGGAGGAGAGTACACATCGAAAGAGTTCATTGCATTCTAAAAATCAGCGGGGATTAGAAGGGAGCTGATTGTTCCTCATAATCCTCAACAAAATGGTGTAGTAGAAAGAAAGAACAGATCTATCGAAGAAACAGTAAAATTCCGATTGAACGATCAAGATCTATCTATGTTTCTATGGGGAGAAGCAGCAATGAAGGATATATATGTATAGAATAGAAGCCCTCATCACATATTGAAGGACATGACACTAGAAGAAGCATTCTCAGGTAAGAAACCTAATGTAGAAAATATAAGAATATTTGGATGTCCAGTTTACTCTCATATTCCCAAAGATAAAAGGAACAAACTAGAATCCTCGGGAAAGAAGGGGATATTGTGGGATATAGTGATTCATCCAAAGCCTATAGAATATATATTCTAGAACAACACAAAATAGAAGTAAGTAGAGACGTAATGTTCAATGAAAGGATGGCCTTCAGAAAATATATTGAAGAAATTATAGAAGAAGAAGAAATTGAAGAACCAAATGAAGAAAACACAGAAAATGAAAATAACGAAAAGGATCAACTTGATCACCCGATGGAGCCATGTGAGAATATTGATCTAGATATCATACCAAAGAACAAGAAACAACCAGCTTGGCTTGAAGACACATTACAAGACGCATCAAGGTTCCAGAAGGAACATCCAGGAAGAGTAAAAGACTGAAAAGATTCTCAAGTTATGCAGCATACATGACAAAGCTTCTAGATGAAGAACCTACTACATTTGAAGAAGAAGTCCAAAAGGGACAATGGAAAGAAGCTATGGTAGAATAACATCAGTCCATTATGAAAAATGAAGTATGGGAAATTGTACTCAGACCTAAAGAAAAATCCGTGGTAACCTCCAAATGGGTATACAAGATCAAACATGCAACAGACGGAAGCATGGATAAATGTAAGGCAAAATTCATGGCCATAGGTTTCTCCCAGAAGGAGGGAGAAGATTATGATGAAACCTTTGATCCAGTGGCAAGGTATACCTCCATCAGAACTATCATATCTCTTGTCACTTCCATGGGATGGAATCTACACCAGATGGATGTAAATACAACCTTTCTCAACAGAGCTATTGAAGAAGAAGTATATATTGAACAACCTCAAGGATTCGAGGTACATTCCAGAGACACTCACGTTTGCAGATTGAAGAAATATCTATATGGACTCAAGCAAGATCCAAGGGCTTCATACACCAGAATGGACAACTATCTAACAAGACTTGGTTTCTCCAAAAGTCATGCAGATCCAAACCTTTATTACAAAGTTGTGGATAACGCACCTATAATTATACTATTATATGTTGATGATCTATTCATAACAGGTGAAGAATCTCTAATNACATTTGAAGAAGAAGTCCAAAAGGGACAATGGAAAGAAGCTATGGTAGAATAACATCAGTCCATTATGAAAAATGAAGTATGGGAAATTGTACTCAGACCTAAAGAAAAATCCGTGGTAACCTCCAAATGGGTATACAAGATCAAACATGCAACAGACGGAAGCATGGATAAATGTAAGGCAAAATTCATGGCCATAGGTTTCTCCCAGAAGGAGGGAGAAGATTATGATGAAACCTTTGATCCAGTGGCAAGGTATACCTCCATCAGAACTATCATATCTCTTGTCACTTCCATGGGATGGAATCTACACCAGATGGATGTAAATACAACCTTTCTCAACAGAGCTATTGAAGAAGAAGTATATATTGAACAACCTCAAGGATTCGAGGTACATTCCAGAGACACTCACGTTTGCAGATTGAAGAAATATCTATATGGACTCAAGCAAGATCCAAGGGCTTCATACACCAGAATGGACAACTATCTAACAAGACTTGGTTTCTCCAAAAGTCATGCAGATCCAAACCTTTATTACAAAGTTGTGGATAACGCACCTATAATTATACTATTATATGTTGATGATCTATTCATAACAGGTGAAGAATCTCTAATCATCCAGTGTAAGAAGGAATTAGCCTCTGAATTTGATATGAAAGATCTAGGTCTCATGCATTATTACTTGGGACTAGAAGTATGGCAGAAGCATGGTGAAGTATTCCTTGGACAAGGAAAATATGCAATAAAGATTCTTAAGAAGTTTGGAATGATGGACTGTAAGTCCATGGACACTCCTATGAATGAGGATATAAGAAAAGTAAAATTCCCAGATTCTGATTCAGGAGATCCATCTCTATATCGACAACTAATTGGATCATTGATGTATTTTGTAAATACTCGACCAGACATTTTCTTTGTTGTAAATACATTAAGTTAGTTCCAGGTGGACCCTAGACAAGAGCATTGGATAGTTGAAAAGCATGTCTTAAGATATATTCATGGGACAATAAACTATGGCTTGAGATATACAGCATCCAGTGATATCCAACTTCATGGATTCATAGACTCAGATTGGGTAGGAAGTGCAGAATACAGAAAGAGTACTTCAGGTATGTGTTTCATCTTGGGCTCCGCTATGATATCTTGGGGCAGTAGGAAACAGAAGTCTGTCGCACTCAGTACAACAGAAGTAGAGTATATGGAATCCTGTGAAGCATGCACAAAAGCAGTATGGCTAAGGAAGTTAATCTCTGATTTATTTGATCAAACTCCAGAATCAACCATAATATATTGTGATAATCAGAGCTGTATAAGATTATCCGAACATCCAGTGTTTCATGTAAGGTCGAAGCACATTGAGATCAAATACTACTTTATTTGAGATAAAGTCCAAGAAGTAGAAGTAAAGCTCGAGTATATCCCCACTGATGAGAAGACAACAGATATCCTGACAAAACCTCTATCCAGAATCAAGTTTGCATATTTCCGAGAAAAAGATGGGGATCGTGGAAATAACTCCCTTAGCTGAAAGGGAAGATTCTCCAAGCTAGGAGAAGGTACGGAAAAGTATTCTTGAAAAACATTTATTTTTGTGATTTAAATAACTCTCCAGTTAAGAGGGAGCATTGAAAACATTTTTTATTTATATTTTATAATTGAAAAATAGTCCAGATTGGACAGATCCTTTCCTATTCGGAAAGTGGATTGAGATTTCTGATGGACAGTGACCTGCCATTGTATGGGAGGCAGACTGATTGTTGATGTATCATAGACAGTGAATTCCCATTGTGGTTAACATGGGGAGTGGTCTAGGACAATCATTCTTCTTGGCAGTCACTCTGAGTAGTGGTCAAGTAGAATGGTCTACCTCGCCGGGCAGTCATTCCTTCGAAGTTCACAGTTGTGAGCAGTTTCAAAGAATGGTTCATTTTGGAGGTTGATGCAGGATAAACATTCCCTAGGGCAGACACATTTTCTCCAGGTTACACTTTTTTTAGTGTCGGAGGAATGGTCTAGACAATTATTCCTTAGGGTTATACATTCTCTCCAGGGTGCACTTTGATAAGTGTAGGAGGAATGGCCCAGGGTGGGGAATAGTCCAAGCTCAAAAATCAGGGACAATCATTCTTTAGTGTTTATACATTCTCTCCAAGGTGCACTTTAATTAATGTAGGAGGAATGGCCCAGAGTGGGGAATGGTCCAAACACTTCTTAGGGTTTATACATTCTGTCCAGGGGGCACATTAATTAGTGTAGGAAGAATGGCCCAGGGTGAGAAATGGTCTAGGCTTAGAAATCAGAAATAATCCTTCTTCCTTATTTGAGAAGAATGGGGCAGATAGCCCATTGTTGATATTCTATACTGAGGGAAAATATTCTTTCAGGTCTCACAGACGTGAGTGAAAGATTGGCCCAGATGATTCAGTTTCTATCATAACATTGTTTCTATGCAGGTTGCTATCAGATGTTTGTTATGAAGTTTATATAACATTAGATATGCTACTGTGGTGGATTTGTTCCACTATTTATGACTATGTTTCACGGTTTGAGTAGTTGCGTACTACTTGAATAGACACAGGTGTGTTCTACCAAATTGATATTGTACCAGTTGTCATAGGAGATTATCCAGTTGGATAATAATGACAGGTGCTCGTGTTGCTACCAGTTGAATGGTCTGTTGTGATCAAGACCATACCTCCCTAGCTAGGAGGGAGTGTTAATATTATGGTAGCTTCAGGAGGTATGAACCTCTATTGTGACCTATGACGAGACTAGAATCCTCTGGAAGGAAGAAAAGAACTTAAGGAAACCCTAGACAAGTGGTCGGTTGGATAAATACATTTAAAATGAATTTATTGATACCTAGAAGGAGAAGTTGGCCCCAGTTAGCCTACCTAGTTCACTATAAATATAGGGTGTCAGTCCTCATTATTCATCATCTCAGTAGTTGCAGAGAGAGCCAAATCTGCGTAGGCAGTGGCAGTTTTTGGTGCGCAAGTTTCTGGGAGAGTTGGGAAAGTGAGCGCTAGCTTCTGGGTGGGATTATCTGTTCAGCTTAGTTTCTATTCTTTCTTGGTGCATTAGCCTCTCTTGGCTATTGGATTTCTACTAGGATTCTCTTCTCAGTCAAGGTCAAGGTGCTCGGAGGGTGGCTTTGGCCAGTGGTTGGGTGACGAGGGTATCACCAATGGTAAAATGAGCACAATCCTCTATATTCTAACAAGTAGTCACTACAGTTGAGAAATTCTTGGAAGGACCAGTGAGAGAGGTAGTTCTTCAGGAGTTCACCGAGTAGGAGGTCTTGGCACAACAATAGGTCAAAGTAGCTCGAGCCAAGATTGAGGCTTTTGAGGCAGAATTAACCAAAGCAGAGTGACTCGGGACGAGTCACAGGTGAGTTTTGGGGGCCCGTTGGCCCTTGACCAAGTTTTGGAGATCCTTGGTCAGGTTTGACCTATTTTGGGACATCAACAGGCTATCGAAGGCAGAGCGCAAGTTGAAGCAGATATCGCGGAATCTCGGCCCCTTTTTAGGGATTTTTGGGTTTTGGGCTTATGTAACAAGTATGTGGATGTCGCCCCATGGATTTACCCATGTTGTAGACCAGTTTGTAATGTATAACTAAATGTCTAGGCAATGTAAGAAGAGGCAATAAAGACGATATAGACATCTATGTGATGATGTTCTAAGTGCAAGTGATAGTTTTACATGCTTTGTGCATACTGTGTGAAGCTCCCAAGGCTAAGTTCAAGTGACTATAAGAGATTGTGTAAAGGATTCGTGGTGTAACCTAGCTCGGGGAAGGAGGATCTAGTTGAGTGTGCGCATATCTCCTCTCCTATGCAGAGTAAGATCTTGTGGCTCTATGCATGTAGACGATTGAATGAAGATAATAAAGAGAAGAAGAGTTGGTGGATGTAGCCCTGGGCTGGGGGTGAACCACGTATATCTTGTGTTATCGTTTCTTTGTGCATTGTGATTGTTTTATTTTTCATATGGTTAATGCTTAGTGTAGTAATGTATTCTTAGATGGACATGATATGATATCTTAGTTCTTAGTGATGTGAATGAATGTTAGATCTGATTTATTTCCTTATGCTAAGGATTTAGATGTGGCATATCTGAGTGAATACTACATTGATCTGTAATTAGGGTTTTGTTTGCGAAGTAAATACATGCTAGATACTAATGAATGATAATTTCTAAGTGTTATGTTAAGGTGTTGTAATCACAGATCTATGTCCCAGCTAGGTTGAAGACATCTGAGTCCTGCAACCACCCTTGCCTCTACCTCGGGTGACACTTCATCTACTTCACAGGTGTTGTCAAAAGGGCCAATAGTTAGGGTTTTGTTGTTGCATTGTTGAAGTGTTGAACCCTGGGTCTTCCTTTGTGCCAACAATAAGACTATTCGATGATTCTTAGAGAACAAAGAGATGAAAGCGCCATGTGGCAATATTTTGTTTTACTTAGCTTGCAGTTGTAATAGCTATTTTTAGTTAATGATTCATTATAAAAAAGAGGATTGACCTTTTAGAAATGGTCGATGGTTTTTGGAAAGAACCCTCATTTTTAGAATTGTAAAGAACTATTTTTGAACTACCTTAATTGAGAAGTCTTGTTTAGGACCGAAGACACATTTTTTTTTTTCATCAAAGGCGTTGTGTGATTGGATTGAGGAGGAATTACTTCCAACTTTATTTCATTAATGTATGATGTAATGAGTAAGAGTTTCTGAATCTATTGATAAGTTAGTTGTTTCAATATTTTTGTAGTTCTTGTCTCTAATGATGAAAGCAAATCATTGTGTTTATGTGTGATTAATGTTAGAGCTAAGGAAACTATTTTTCTTTCCATCATCTTATTGCATGCGTGTTTTCTTACGATAATTGTATCTCAGTCAATAATTGAAATACCAACAAGTTAATGTATTAGTACTAGGCTTGTCATAGGTGTGAATATCTTTATCTACATGCTTGAGCACAAGGGTTATTCCAAGCTCAAACTTATTTAGTAGTCAAAAACCCCCTTTACCAATTGGTTTATACTAGAACACATCTTTTGATCAGACCCATCTAATAAAAGAATAGACAAAAAGAGAACGTTTAAACTGAAGGAGGAACTTTCATAAGAATATATCTCGTCAATCACTACGTAAATCCTGTCAATAAATTGGATAGATCGAAAGATATGGAGAACCATTCCACCATCAAACACTGTAGATTCTAATTGGGCCTTCATGGCGGGTTTGGTTCCTTCTATTGAATTAAAGGGATTTAGGACCCCTCAATACCATCCTATAGGTTTCCTTTTCAAATATTGTTTTTACCCCTACATCGTCCATTTTTCTTACATAAATCAAATTTCTGGCCAAACCTAGGATGTGTAGAACACTAGGAAGTGTTCTAATCCTTCCATCTATGAGCCTCAACTTGAATTTTCCTTGTCCTATGATTTTGGTTGTCAAATCATCACCTAATAAAACATTACCTCCATCATACCTTTCATATTCACAGAACCACTCCTGGTGGGGAGTCATATGAAAGGATGCACCTGATTCAACCAACCATGCCTCATGATCTGCATATGTTCTTGACAAAGCCAAGTACAGATCCCCTCCTTCTTCCTTGGAGGTATTTTTTTCTATAGAAAGAGATTCTTCAGATCCCTTCTTTTTCTCAACTTTGGATCTACACTACTTCTTGTAGTGCCCTTATTTTCCACATCTCCAACATACCTTTACAAACTTTCTGGGAGATTTAGATCTACCCTTAGACCTAGATATCCCAATTGAGAACTTAGATCTATGTCTTTACTGGGAGCATCCCCTTGCAAATAATGCATTTGTGTTTTGTCCTTCCATGTTATTTTGTCTCATCTCCTCCGACAACAAGGATGAGACCACTTCATAAAAATTCAAGACAGTTGTATTAATACCTATGGCCATAGCCAGAATATCCCACTAGTCTAGTAAAGAACACAGTAAATTAATACATTTATCTTCATCTGAAATTTTAATCTCAATAGATACTAACTGACTTACCACAGTATTGAAGGCATCCAAATGCTCTGCCACCGATTCTCCATCTCTCATCCTCAGGTTATACGAATTCTTTCTCAGGAATAGTTTATTTACTAGGGAATTAGACTGATAAAACTTCCCCAACTTATCCCATAAATCCTTGGTTGTAGCTTCCTCTGACACATTCAATAATACTGAATATGAGAGACACAATCGAATTGTGCTCTTTGCCTATTCATCCAAATTTTTCCAGTCATCTGTTGAAGTTCCTATAGGTACAGTACCTGGATCTACCATGATCCACTTATGTATGTCCACCAACATATCTTCTATATTGATCTTCCACAACTCAAAACTTTTCCCATTAAACTTCTCAATCTCCATTTTTTACTTGCTCACCATTTTTTTTCACCTGAAAAATAAATACCACAGATCTCCCACTATAACAAGGCTTATCACAGTCCTGAGCCAAACCCTTTACCACAAAGGTGTCCCCCTGAAGCCAACAAAGTTCTGATACCAAATGTATATTTTAACTTTGAACTATATTTACTGCAAACATATTTTCAATAAAAGAACATAAAATATACAATGGCAAATACACACATTACACAGAGTTTTTTCCCCCAGAAACCCAAACCGAGAAAACTATCATATTCTATATTCCTTCATAGTGATACATTGTTTACAATACAATATACATATAGGATCCAACGACATCCAAATACCTAACGCAATGACCTGGATTAGTCAACAACCTTAATTCCTTAACCAGAAATAGAAAACCATCGGCAAAAACCATGTGCTGAAAAACCACCCAACAATGGACAGGAAAATCGAGGAAAAAATGTGACACATTTATCGAGGAAAAAAGTTGTTCTTGGGGGAGCTTCCCTCAAAGCCCTGCATGGGGGGATTTCTCCCCCTTGCACTAGCCAAGGGGGGGCACAGCGGCCCCCCATAAAACTCCCTGTGTGCTCGATGCAAAATAGACGCTACTACTCGTGCAAAGAATATAACACATACCCATCAAACCCAAAACATTTTGTTCATTGAATATACCTAAGGACCCTTTTTGGTGTATTCCAATGACTTTATCTAGGTTTTTGCATGAATCGAGAAATAATATTGACTTCCTATGAAAAATATGGATGAGTGTTTGTCAAATAAATTGGGCTTCCAATCAACTGTCTATAATTGGTACAATTTACCAAGTCCCCCTCTTCAAATTTTGAAAGTTTCAAGTTTTTCTCCATAGGAGTAAGAGCATGTTTACAATTCTCCATGCCAAATTTATTCAACAAATTTGTATCATACATGGTTTATTTAAGGAAGATATGATGACATTGTTTTGAAACTTCCAGTCCAAGATAATATTGAAGTGGCCACAAATATGTCATTTTGAATCCTTTTTGAAGTTCCTGTTTTACTTGCTTGATGTGAGCGTAATAATTCCATGTAATTATTAAGTCATCAACATAAAGAACAATGATCCCCAATTTTTGACCTGTCATCCTATAATATAGAGTATCATCAGACTCACTGCGATGAAAACCAACATGCATAAGGTATTCATCCATCTTGGCATACCATGCTCTAGGTGCCTATTTCAAACCATATAAATATTTAATATGTTTTCACACTTTGTGCTCCTTTCCTTCAACTTCAAAACTAGGGGTTTGAGTCATATAAACTTATTCTTTCAAATCACCATTAAGAAAGTAAATTTTGACATACATTTGATGAAGTGTCTAACCATACTGTGCAACAAAATTTATTACCATTCTTATGGTGTTCCACTTTGTTGTTGGAGAAAATGTTCTTCATAGTCAATTTCTTCTTTTTAAGAAAATACTTTTGTGACAAGTCTTCATTTGTATTTATCTACTTCACCATTAACTTTATACTTGATTCGATAAACCCATTTGCAGCTGATGGGTTTAGAATTTGTTGGAAAATCAACAAGTTTCCATGTTCCATTTGCAATTACCGAATCATAATCATCCACCATGGCTTTCTTCCATTCTTTGTGCTTCATGGCTTTTGAAAAATTTGTTGGTTCAATAGAATCACGAGTTACTAAGGAAAAAATTGATTGAGATGAAGTAGAACTTCTGGTTCTTGTTTTTTCTTGTTCATGTGGGTGAACATATTTAAGAAATTGTGTGAACCATTTTGGTCTATTGTGTTGTCCCTGTGGTGAAGTTACTCTAGTTGATATATCTTGGATTGAAGATTCATCATCTTAGGAATAACTATATAACTCTTGAACATTCATGTCGAGGGCTAAGTATTTTTCAATCCAATTTGGTTTTCCTTGATAATTTTTTTTTTATTGAGCTACCTTTTTCTCCAAATGATTAATTATATTATCAATATCTCCAACTATCTAAATTTTTGTCTCATCAAATAATACATCCCGATTGATAATGAATTTTCCATTGGATAAAAACCTATATCCTTTATTCTCATCTGAATATCCAAAAATAATGTATTTTATACTTTGATTTTCCAACTTAGTCTTTTTTTCCTTGGCAACCAAGGCATAACAAGTGGAGCCAAAAACTCGAAGATGATTTATTGAAGGATTAGTACCATACCAAGATTCATATGGAGTAATTCAATCTAAGGCTGATGTGGATGATCGATTCCTTATATATACTATTGTATGAACTAATTTGGCCCAATATTGAGTGCTTAAGCCCTTGAAATGCAACAATGATCTTTCCATTCCCATGATAATTATGTTCATTCTTTTTGTGACTCCATTTTGATGTCGAGTATAAGAGTCAGTCAAATTCCTTTTAATTCCATTTCTCCTAAAATAATCATTCAATTCAAGTGAAGTGAATTCCCCCCCATTATCTATTCTAATGGTGGAAATATTCTCTTTGGTGGCATTTTCAACTAAGCATTGAAATTGTATGAATTTCTCAAAGGATTTTGATTTGTTGTTCAGAAAATATACCCAAATAATCCTTGTATAATCATCAATGAAAAGAATGAAGTATTTGCATCCACCAAAAGAATATTCCATAGTGTTGTAACATAAATTAACATTGCCATTTTTTTTCAAAATTTTGAAAAAATTTGCGAAGACCTGCCCATTCCTTGTCATCCCAAATTTTCAATCTTTGATCAAAGTATACACATATCGTTGCATAGAGGCAGAAGTTTTTTGACAGATTACATGATATCATGGACAAATATATCAAATGAAGCCACATGGAGCGAAGTAAAATAATGCAAAATTGATGCCACGATATATCAGAGGTGGATCGTGGAGAACGAGTGCACGCCCAACACTCCATATCAACGACTCACATCATTTCATCGAGTGGGATCAAAATTCCATATACATTCTATGGTTTCACATTATATTGACATACTAGCTATTAGGAGCTTTTTTGAAGTGATAACCTTTCTAATAGTGCTTGACAGTTGGTGTTTCGATTCATCGAGCCATCAAAATCACTGGGGAATCAGACCACCATCCCCATAGAGGTAAAAATTCCGAACAATGCACAACATATAAATGTGATCTAGTGCCAAATCACTTGCTAAAATAACCTTTGTTGTATCCAACTAGAAACTGCCATGTGGACACCTGGAAGCCACCAAAGACACATTTCAACATTCCAAAACTGGATGAAATGTTTCATGTTCGTCTTCCACCTCAGTGCCATCATGGGAGAATACAAAGGTGCGACGTGTCCAAATGATGTTAGCATTACATTTTCAAGATCTTAGCCAATTTAGATTTTCAACACATAAGATCAATGACTCACATAGTTTCTTAGGGTGAGATCAATGGTCCATATTTAATATTAATTTTTAAGGCATACTGGCCTCATCGGGCTACCTGACCCTGGCAATTGACTGCATCTGAAACACTATTCACTAATTTCCTCCATTTTGGTGCCACATCACCTCATTAGAAATACATCCTTTAGAGAAAATGAAAGGTTGACACATGGATGGATGTGGAACCTGTTATCGCACAATCTTTACTTGCCCAAATCCCAAGGCAAGTGAGGAAAGATTGGCATAACAAGGGGGTGACCTATCACTGACACCTTTATAGTTAGGAGTAAGTTAATATTACCCCAAGGGAGAAATCCCTAGTGACCTAAAGGGATGATGAACTAAGAAAAATAAGAAAGAATACCACCCTCTCACTGGTCACTCAAGTCAAAAGGTTCTTTATGTCTTTGAGAGATGAAGCAAAAGCAAAGATAAAGTGTACCTGCCCAGAACAAGACAACAAAGAAAAATATGGAAGTTTTCAAGTACCGAATGATGTTAGTGCTTCAATAAGACAATGAACCTTTGAAATATAAGTTGGCTGATATAAAATTGCAATGGTATGCAAGTTTACAATAGAAACAAGTATTTTATAACAACTGCAAGAAATACACTTTAGAATTGCTTGGAAAGACAATGAAAAGGTACCTTTAACTAGGAAAAATGATAATCAATTTCACAAGCATTTTCTACAGTGTCTAGCTAGCATTAAATGTCAATTTTACAGAAAATTTGTTGTAGTTAGATGGCTATAGAAATATTTTGTAACAAAAACAAGTATTAGTGCTCATAATTCCAAGAAAATATCATGGAAACTTAACATTTATCAAGTAGATTGTTAGGCAATTATCACAAGAAATTTTTGAGTGAGTTAGATGTGAGTTATGTAGGTGTATGCACCAAATTAGTATATATTATTATGGTTGTAGCAATTATTTGCAACAATAGCAAGTTAACTAGTGGATTAGTCTAGTTTAGAGTTTGTAGAAGTTAGCAAAAGCTTCAAGGAAGAGAGTTTGAATGTTTGTTTGATCAATCATTCACTAAAGAAAGTGGACACGTTCCTTTTTGGGCTTATGGAGTCAACAAGAGAAACAACACAACTTGGAGAAAATAACAATGACAATACTTG
>SNQJ01S0211001.1:0-15942 GCA_010110895.2 Picea sitchensis | reverse complement strand
TAGGTGCTAGTTTAAGTTATATTTCACCAAGATTTGTAGAAATTTGTAAGTTACACAAGGAAAAGTTTGAAAAGTCCAAGTTAGTACATTTAGCTACATGAACTAAAAGGAGAATTACAGATGTTGTTAAAAACTACAAACTTAGTATGAATTAATTAAGAACACATATATACTTAAACATATTACCATTAGGATCTTACGATGTGATAATCAATACAGATTGGTTGGAAAAATTTAATGTGGTATTATATTGTTATAATAAAACATTTTCCTGTGTAGATGAGAGAGGTAACATTGTAAATATTAAAGGTTTATCAAGACCTATTAGTATTAGAGAAATAAAAAACTTACAAGTTAAGAGATGCATTCAAAAAGGGTTTAAAGTACTTTTTGTACACATAAATTATAATGAAAAAGAGGAAAGCAATAATGATTTAGATAACTTTCTAGTATTGCAGGAATTCTAGGATGTATTCTAGGATATTCCCAGACTACCTGCTAGGAGAGAAGTAAATTTGTCTATAGACTTGATACTTGGAGTAGTACCTGCTTCTAAGGTTCCTTATAGGATGAATATCCTAGAGTTAAATGAAATAAAAAGTCAATTACAATAATTGAGATAGAAAGAATATATCCAACCAAGTGTGTCTCCATGGGGGGCACCAACACTTTTTGTTAGAAATAAATATCGGACTTTATGTCTCTGTATTGATTATAGGAAGCTTAATAAAATGACTATTAAAAATAGATATCCATTACATCGTATCAATGATCTGTTTGATCCAGTACGAGCAGCTACAATTTTTTCTAAGATTTATTTATGTTCGAGTTATCATCAAGTTAGGATAAATGATGATGATATTTATAAAACAACATTTAGAAAAAGGTAAGGGAATTACGAATTTTCCATAATACCTTTTGAGATTACTAATGCCCCAACCTCATTCATTTGCTTGATAAACAATATTTAGAGTAAATTTCTAGATAAATTTGTGATTGTTTTTATAGACGATATACTCATCTATTCAAAGGATGAAAAATATCATGAAGAACATTTAAGAATAGTATTACATATACTAAGAGAACATAAATTATATGCAAAATTGAGTAAGTGTGAGTTTTATAAAGGTAAGAATCAATATCTGTGACATATTATTTCCAAAGAAGGTATAACAGTTGACCCAGATAAAATAAAGGCTATAATGAATTGGCCTGAACCTAAGATGTTTCAAACATAAGATATGTATGGGTATAACTGGCTATTATCAAAGTTTGTAGAAGGATTTAGATTGCATATCCTATAACATCATTGTAAAAGAAAGGAACTAAGTTCATCTGGTCTGATAAATGTCAAGAGAGTTTTAATAAATTAAAACAACTCTTAACTACAACTCCTATTTTAAAATTAACAGACCTAGATAAATACTTTGTAGTACGTACGGATGCATGCCACGAAGGGTTTGGAGGAGTGTTAATTCAAGAACACCATGTAATAGCTTATGAATCACAGAAACTAAAGGAACATGAAGAAAATTATGTAACACATGACTGAGAATTAGCTGCAATAATACACACATTGAAAATGTTGCTACATTATCTACTGTGATGAAAATTCTTACTATTGATGGATAACATTGCCTTAAAATATTTGTTTGATAAACATTATTTAAATGCTCACCAAGCAAGGTGGTTAACCTTCTTGAGCGAGTATGATTTTGAGATAGAACACATTAAGGGAAATAAAAATAAAGTGGATATGCATTAAGTAGACATGCAAACCTAATTTATACAATTACTAGAAGTAACTATGAAACATATTTAGAAGAAAGGGTAAGGTTACCAGCTGAAAAAGACCTAGAATATTAAAATATTAAATTAAAAATTGCTAATAATTTAGCAGAAATAGGAGAATCAGACTTCATATTCTCAAAAAGTGGACTATTAATGTATAAAAATAGATTATATGTACTAGACTCTAATGAAATTAAGTGATTAATTTTAGATGAGTTGCATAAGAAACAATATTCTAGACACCTAGGTTACCAAAAATTGATTACTGTGTTAAGAAAGGAATTTTATTGGCCAAATATGAAAGGAGAAACACAAAAATATCTAGATATATGCTTAGAGTGTCAACAAGTTAAGGTTGAACACCAACACCCAGCCGGATTACTATAGCCTTTACCCATTCCAAAATGGAAATGGGAAGTGATAAGTATGGATTTTATTACCAGATTGCCTAGAAGTAGTAAACAAAATGACTCAATTATGGTTGTGGTTGATAAGTTAAGTAAGGAAACACACTTCATACCTGTGAAATCACCCTACAAAGCTATTAATATAGCATAAATATTTATGAAGGAAATATTTAGGTTACATAGAATCCCTAAAATTATAATATCTGATAGGGATGTTAAGTTTACAGGAAATTTTTGGAAAGGTTTATTTAAAGCGTTAGATACCCATTTGAACTCCAGTAGTACTTATCATTCACAAACAAAGGGGAAAATCGAAAGAACTAATCAGATTCTTGAATACATGCTTAGAATGTATGTTATGGACAGATCTGGTAAATGGGCAAAATATATATATTTAGTTGAATTTTCTTATAATAATCATTATCAAGCTTCAACATATCTTAGTCCTTTTGAAATTTTATATGGTAGAAAATGTAATATACCTGTTTCATGGAGTAATCCTGTTAACAGATTGATGATAGGACCAAATATGTTAAATTACATGGAGCTAACAATGAAACAAGTACAACAAAACCTGAAAGTAGCTCAGGACATGAAAAAAAGTTATGCTGATGCAAAAAGAAATCCAATAGAGTTCAATGTTGGAGATCATTTGTATATTAGAGTTAAACCTAAAAAGAGTTCATTACGGTTGGGAATGTATACTAAGCTAGCACCTAGATATTCTGGTCCATTCGAGATAATTTCTCGAATAGGGCATACAACTTATCAACTTGCACTTCCATCTATGGTAAAAGTACATTATGTGTTTCACGTTTCATTATTGAAAAAGCATATACATGACCTTACTCACATTGTTTAATTGAAAATGATACAGGTGGAACCTGTGGGCGAGTTCCCATTAGAGCCAGATTGAATTCTCAACAAGAGATAACTTACACTCCGTGATCGAGCTGTAGGATAGGTAAAGGTGTAATGGAAGCACCTTAGTCCAAAAGAGACTACTTGGGAATTGCAAGAAATATGTGGGAAGCATATCCATTTCTGTTCAAGAATGGTACTGATGGAAACCAGTTAACACCGAGGACAATGTTAAGTTCTAAGGGGGGGTGTATGTGATACCCCATGAATTGAAACTTTGAGAATTATTATTATTTTTATTTTTAGAATTTTTATTATTTTTCCCAAAAGACACTTTGGTTGATTGACCAAATATGAAATGATCCATTGCTCAAGAATGGTAATCGACATGTCACACCGAGGATGATGTTAAGTTCTAAGGGTGGGTGTATGTGATACCCCATGAATTGAAACTTTGAGAATTATTATTATTTTTATTTTTAGAATTTTTATTATTTTTCCCAAAAGACACTTCTATTGATTGACCAAACATGAAATGTAAAACTTTATTGTTTTATGAAAATAAAGCACATATTGAAAAAGGGGAACATATTGAAGTAGTTGTTAAAGAGGGAGTTAGGAATCCAAAGAGGTTGGACAAGTGGAAAAAAATTGAGACGAGCTGTGGAGTTAACTCTACTACAAAAAGATACATTCTAGATTTATAGAAGAATCCTCATGGAATATGTGTAAAACAAAATATGGCAGGTGGTCAGTGAGGAGGAGGCTTAAGACAAGTGTCACAAGCGCTAGGAAAACACAAATAAGTCATGAAAAAAGAATGGGACGCCATTCCTAGGATATGAACTAATAGCTCGAGGAGGCTACACACAAAACTAACTTGACATGGTGATTTTTCAAACTGACTTGACACAATGATTTTCTAATATTACACACAACAAGCTAGTACTAAGAATTCCGCAAGAGACCACGTAGGTAGCCCCTTGGATTTCGAACTCATCTCGGGGGCAACAGAGGTTGAAAAAGACTCTAGTCTATGGTTGGAGGAACATAGTCTTCAATGTGTGGTTTCCCAAAGTTCCATGTTTTACTTCTTTAATTATGAATATAATTGACCAATATTTAATTGCATTATTGTGTGTTATTGTGATCAATATTATTGATTATGAAATATTTAAAGCATAAATAAGTCATAACAATATTATATCTATGTTCTTTTTATGAGAAAATAAATGCATACAATAAGTTCATACAAAAATATTGTTGAAAGAAAAATGATAGGCATTTTGTTGCTAGATCTACAAATAGAGTTGTATTACCAGTAACAAACCAAATAAAAAATCATGAGTAAATCTAGTGATTAAATCATGAAATGTATTCAAATAAGAAATTTGTATTAAGGAAACTTAGTTCAACAAAGTTACAAAACCGTAAAAAAAATGAAGACTATATGTATCCATATGAGGAATCGATACTAAGTAAACATAGTTCATCAAAGTTACAGAACCGTAAAAGCATAGACAACAGTCTTGAAGCCACGAGACTTTGAAGAAATAATATACAAATATATTTGGTTCACTATCTCGATAGAGTGTACAAAAAATGTGGTCACATATTTTGATATCATAGTTTGAACATAATTAGTGATGGAACTTGAATACCTTCTCCAAGTGAGGGTATTTTCATAATCCATGGTACAAACCTCCATGACACCTAAATAGTGGTAGTGAAATAAGTTAGGATGTTGTACGAGTTCAAATAGTCAAATAGAATTCAATTACATACAAAAGCAAAAAAAACTTATCATGGAATTTCAGGGTGCTTCTCGTACCTCCTTCCATCATCAATGAACATCATGTGAATGTTGAGGGAAGTTGGAAACTTGATGGGCACCCTCATAATAATGAATAGGGACCATCATTCATTAAAATACCCAAGTATAAGCTTTAACAAAATAAATCAATTCATTGTGCACATACATAAAAGAAATAAATGAATATTACTATACTATGTGTGAAATACCGCACATAATCAACATTTTCCAAGAATAATCTTAACTGTGTTGAGGATGAGTAATGTAAATGATGTGGAATGTTTTAACCATAAAATGGAAACCATAGAAGTAAAACAAAATATGTAAATCCTCTGTAATATTAAATTCCTTTAAGGTAAACTCGACACAAGAAGTTCAAATTTTATGGGTTCGACTGATAGTTCTTCAAAAGTCCAAGTAAAACTCTTTGGACTTCATAGGGATAAATCCAGAATCAAGACACACCAGACTCTTGAAATGACATTATAAATACTACATTAACACTGTAGATACAAAACATGATAAAAAAAAGTCCACCAAGGGAAACCATATAGAGACGTATTTATCATAACCAATGGAATAACTCATAAACAACGTCTATAAATTAACATCTTAAATTTTATCATAAAATGTTACAAGGATAATAAGATAAAAGATTAAGTTTCCTAGTTACAGAGGAATCTAGAACGAATAAAATAGATTTAATAAAACTCTTACCATTTAGGAATGCCACCTTTGAAGTTGATGAAAACCAACCATCCGGGTAAGCCAGAGAATCTTTGAATTCCTAATCTCTTGCAATTGATCTTTACCTATGGAATGAAAAATGGGTTCCATGAATGAGATAATCACCACTCAGAACTCATGAACTCTCAAAAACATGGGAGGGTTCGCTTAAATCCATCAAATCGCCAAAACCTCTCAGGATGAACACATAGTTGAAGAATGAAATTGAAAAATGTGAAATGAGCCAAATTTGGGAGAGGTCGAAACAATAAATCAAAGAAAACCCTAAAACATATGAGATAAAACACATGAAACATATGCTTCCCTAGGATAGATGTCGTTGAAATCTCCTTGAGATGGTAAACCATACAGGTGGCACATGCAAGAACGATGCATGGTAAATGCTCTATATTACACTTTGTGTAACGAATAAAAGCAGGCGAGATTTAAATTTAGAAACTGTACCATAACATGAATTAATTCCCTCGTAAAAATTCCATAATAAATCCCCTTAAGTAAGATCCATCCTTTTTGTATGCCACATAATATACACCGGGATGATAAGAATACTTTAGCGCACAAAATCATAATTTAATGCTAGTCTTTATTTTCCCAAATTATCTTATGGCATATTGTAAGTAGTTGGAAGGAACAATATTTAACATTTATAATTTTATGGTTTCTCGTTCATAGTAAAACAATAAAAGTATAAGGAGACTATCACAAGACAATTTGACACATGTCAAATGAAAACCATAAAAACATAGTGGGAGAAAATAAAAGAAATTGTTAGACACATATGTGACAATTATGATGAAAATAAATCATTAGATTATCATGATTTGTATATATATAAAAAATGAATGGAATTTGAGGTGTGTGACATTTGGTTTGCAAATACATAAAGACCTCCATTTTTATGAATACCTATATCTCTATTTTGACACTATTTTCTATAGGCTACACAATTCTAGTTATTGATGAAAGTACAAACACAAATAGAGTTGGCTATGCAAATTCTAAATATATATTAAAAAAAAATGTTAACTATTTTAATCTATTTTGTCTCTGAATATATCAAAATCCTGTGAATACATACCTCTCTTATTTATGCTATAACTTTTGCCATCTTAACCATTTCTCAGATGAGTTATATGTTTCACTAGAGAAGACCAATATCTATGATCCTGAAAAAAAAAAAAAAAATTGATCATGTTAAAACCCTCTTATCCTGTACTTACAAAAGACATTGTAATTTCAAGGATATGTTGAATTTTGATAATTTAAAAAAATATATAATTATCATTATAAATTTCCAAAGAATACATGGCACAAGAAAAATGAGTTCTCTACCCATTTACAATTTTTGAATGAAATTTCATCGCTAAGGTACTCAACACTTGCATGAAAAAATACACCTTTATATTTTATTAAAAAAATAAGATACCAATGTTAGAAAAATCAAGTTTGATATAGTTATTCACAATTTATATGAATAACAATTGTATATTCGGAAAGCTAATTGACTTCCTACGTTTCATCTTCCCACACTATATTCAAATTCATTGTAAAAGCACCTTTAACAATCCCTCCAAGTTAACGAGCTCTTTTCCAGTTTGCATTGCCAATAACATCGTCATGAGACCACTGGCTATTTGCACCTACCCCTGCGGGTTTTCTGAAAGCATTTTCCACATAAATATTATGTCTCCATGTTTTTCTTATAGTTGATAGGATAATTACATGTGATTGTTCCTACTTAAGTGGTCGATGAATGTTTGGATACACAAAATTGTCTTATACCGATTCATTCACCTATTACACTCGAGGTCCCCTTGATTGTGCCAGGAGAAGAGCCCAACGCCCATCAGCTTATGTCAAATGATTTTTTATAAAAGGGATGACTTCACCGGAAGTAAACTGTAATCAATGTCAGCTTCTAACTTCGAAACTAGGTTAGGCATGTATGGGTAAGTGAGGTCTTAGCTAAACTTCAAACAATGAGTTGTAATAAGGGTGAGTAGGGGAAGACCTGTATAAGAGAAAAGCAGAGGTATGTTATAAACAAATCATGTTTCTAACAGACTGTAGAAGAGGGCATCCAAACACAAGATCTTCCTACATTCAAACGCAGAAAACCGTGAATACAACGATGCAACGATAAATCCTTTATCATAACATAATTGCAACAATTCATGCGAATCAGTCGATTATGAACTCCCTTAGTATGAGATGAAACTTAGATGGAATAGAAAAATTGTTTATCATAAAACAAGAAATCTACATACCGATGCATAAACAGGGAACTAGAATGGTTGTTAAAACTTTACAGTCGGTAGCTTTTCTCTACCATTGATACTTTACAAAATGGCGAAAACGCTCACATATAATACTTGAAACAAGAACGACATCAAAAATGAGATGTTGCATTGTAACATTGTGACCGTGATGCCCAACGACAATCAAGCATGCCTCGAATGATCGCGGCAACTCCATGACGATGCACCGAACTCCTGACAAATCTCCGTAAGTGAACTGATCGTTTAATTCGTCCCCTGACTTTCCCTTTATGGCGGAGACAATGTTCAACCATCACCAACCACAATAACCACTTCCTTTGGATTAGGAACGGTCCAACCAAATCTGCACCTTTGGGACATGGAGTTCCCCTCGCACTGCCACCCTCGATAATGAATGACCTGATGGATAAGACGTTGAGGCCAGTGCGAAGGCTGGGGCGGATAATGGGAAGTGGTGAATGGGCGAGAGACATGAGCACGGGCTTGAGGAGATGGGAGAGGTGGAGTTGGGAGAGAAGGGGAAGAACACTGGCATGATGTGTTAGGAGAAAATGAGAAAGGGAAAGAGACCGTGGAGGGCTAATGATAGGTGGGACGGGAGAGAGGGGGACACATGGTAGCCGGTAGGGAGGGACGAGTAGATCGAGAGGAGCCATGCTATGGTAAATGAAGTGGAATATAGGTAGGGGAGAGGTGGCTCGGAGGTGACACATGGGGGGCCCACGTGGGTTAAAAGTAGAGCGGCTGAGAAGAGTGGGATCGCCTATGCGTCATTGATATGGGTGCTTTGATCTCTGTCAAGAAGATGCCCTGATTTCGCACCCCCCTATTAAAGGTAGAAAGGCAATGGGGGTTCGGAATTTCCTATGCGCCATTGATCTGGCCTCGATCGTAGAAGTCAGTTTGAGAGGAAGCCACGCCGCATTCCGCACTGGGCTTAAAGGTGCATAAAGGTGAGGGGCTCCGTAATCGGATCCCGACCATAGACCAAGGCAGCATCCTTTCCTCACTTAACTGGCCGGTGCCAACCACATGCACATTTGCATCCCAAACCTAGGGTGGGTGGGATTTCAATCTCGGGCCTTGCATTTTCCTCTCCCTTTAACACCGCCATTCTTAACACATGGCACATGTTAACTTCAAGTTCACACATTCTTGGATCTTCTAAAACCACAAAACATGGTAGTATTACATGGCAATGGATGTCCATCTCCCATAAGACCTTTTATAATAATAAGAGGAGCTACGAAACAAGAGTTGATAGAAAATTCTATAGAATTAGAAGAAAAACAAAAAGGTTGTTATTTCCCTCATGTTGGTGCCACTTTAAAGTCTAATTCCAATAGAGAGAACAAAAGGTTGAGAATTTTCTAGTTCATAAGATCATTAGGCCTGGTATTTTTTCATTGTGTACTATGATATGTAGGAGAACTTGGGTTTGCACCATGCCATTGATGTTTCAAAATTCTAAATAAAATTTCATCACCAAGAGTTATATGCATAGATTAATTTTAATCTCCCTAAAAGTGAGACTATAAATATTAATCCGCCTAAAAGTTTTAGACTAGAGTTGGTCTTTCCAAGTTAATATTTAAATACAAGTCGACAAAGTATAAACTTGAGGAGGGACAATTATTTTCAAAATGTATGGATAATTGGTTTTCATGTATTGGTGTTTTTTAACACATCTTCTGTGTTCAAATTATTTCTATATTTCTCAATTCAATCACCTCCCTAATGTTCCTCTTAATGTAGTAATCAATCATTGCAATTACTTTCTCATTTCTATATACAAATCTAGTGTTTTATTTCATTTTAAGCTCCACTAAAGATGAGTTTTTATATGATTATGTGTGATATCAACCCAAAGTTCTTTTAACTTGATTTGTATAGATAAACAAGTTTCACTTAAATACTTTTTTCACAAGAGGAAGGGACTCAAGAGACAACTTTTTATTGTTTTTATCTAGTACATTTTTTTTGGATTCTATGAAATGTCTTAAAATTAGAAAAACCTTATTTTCCCTCTTCATAACTTTATTAACATTTATTGATATATTTTACTTTGAATAAGAATAATGAAAATTAATAGAAATCATTAACCTAATATTTATAATATCAATTTTTCAAAAAAAAACTTATGCATCAAAAAGCTTATGACCATTTTTTGGAAAATAAGAAATGACTTAATTCTCTTTGAAAACTTTATAAACCTTATTTAACCACAATGATGAAAAATTTCTACACTTATTATTAATCTCATTCATGGAAATATGATTCATTTGACTTTGACCTATTCATTTGACTTTGATCTTTTTGAAATGTAATTCCTGCACTTATTATTAATCTCATTAATGGAAATATGATTCATTTGACTTTGATCTTTTTGAAATGTCAAGAGTATAAACTCTAGAACCTTTTGCATTTGTAATATTTATTATATTATTTTTTTTGTATTTGTCATATGTATTATATTGATTTCTTAAAAATGATTTATATATTTAAAAAGAGTGCAATTGGATATATAATTAATATTTCTCGAGAATAATGTAAAAAGTATAACACAAACTTAAATTTAGTGGGTTGTCATAAAAATTATGAAAATAATTTAATCTTATAAAATTATAAAAATTTATAATTAATTTTTTTTTAAATTACAATAATTTGAATTTTTTAAATGGGTTAGAACCCTTAATAACAAAATTTCAGGGTAGCAAGTTCTCATTAATTTGATAAAGATTATAACTTTAGGCAATCAAATCTTGGAAAAATAATAAGTAAATAATAATAAAATTTTCCACCTTATTAATCCTATTCCCTTTGAATTTACATTATCTTTTAATCACAACTTAAATTTATATTATTCTACTAAGTTTTGATTAAGTCAACATTTATACTTGCAAATACAATCTATAGATTTAAATTAGAACTATGAAACCATAACACTCCACTATGTTATGCAAGCAAATAATCTAAGCTACACACAATTAACACTCCTTCCAATTCAAACTATGAAACTAAGCACTCCAATATGTTATGGTCTAGTCAAGTGTTTAGATACAATTCACACTTCTTTGTAGCATTTTATTTAAAAGTAAAGTTGACCTAATATACAGGTTGAATGAATGTTTATTGTTATTAATTGTTTGTATGCCACAATGTCACATCACTTTAAATGAAAAGTACACTTTCAATGCATTATATTAAAGTAACATGTGAGTTGTCGTCTTGAAAAAATTATTTCATTGAAAAATTAAAATTAACATATGAATCGCTATTTCGAAAAAAAAAATATTCTCATTAAAAATTTAAAAAATATATGACAAAAATATTAAAATTTTCCACTTATTAACTTGTTCCTCTTGTTCCTTTTGGATGTATATCATCTTTTTTTATGAGAGCTTAAATTTATACTATTCCATTAAAACACTCCACTATAACACTCTACTATGCTATGCAAACTAGTGGTCTAAACTAAACATAATTCACACTCCTTTAAATTCAAATTATGAAATTAGAGCACAACCAGTATGTTATGTTTGAGCAGTGTTTAGATACAATTTAGATTTCTTCTGTGACATTTTATTTAGACTTCTTCTGTGACATTTTATTTAAAGGTAAGGTGAACTTAGTATGGAAGGTGAATATATGTTAAGGGTATGTTCACTAGTATTAATTGTGAATATATGATGATGTAACATCACTTTAAATGAAAAATTTACTTTCAATCTTTTATATTAAAGTTAATGTGAGTTGTTATTTAAAAAAAAAAATTCTACAAAAATAATAGCAAAAAAAATATACATCTTATCAACAAACATGTTCCTACAACTACTTAATTACGATGGCAAACAATGTGGTGCAGGGAAAGGTACTAACACCAAAGAAGTTGAACTTATTGGTGTTTGGGCCACTTTGACAATAACACATCACCTTTCTTATCCCTACATATCCTTGGCGATTCAAAGGTGGTCATAGACTAGCTAAATAAAAGAGGAAGATTACAAGGATGGAAGAACAAAGTACATGACTTAATAAAAAACTTTTAGGCAACAAACTTTCATCATATATATAAGGCACAAAACAGGAGGAAGATCTTATCTAAAAACCAAAAGGGGCCTCAAAGAACACATCCAACCGCTCTATGAAGCTATTTGGCTATATAAGGAACTTATGCTATTATCCTTTGTTATTTAGAGCAGCAATTTGTTTTTAGTGCTTTGGCTACTTTGAATGTAATAGTCACAGTATCGAAAATCATTCATAAACAATATTGTGATCCTAGAGATGTAAAAATTATGTATCTAATATAATGGAAAATTTTTCTTTGAAAAAAACCACTTAATTATGATCAATGTCTAAAATTATCTATTTTAAAAACTTAAACAAAAAAACATGCTGAAGTAACAAAAGTTTTGCACACTTCCACTCAGAATATTATTACTTTAAATAGAAAGTACACTTTCACATATAACATCTCTTTAAATGGAAAATTCACTTTCAACATGAGGAGTTTTTTAATATTAATTTAAAAATAAAATACTAATAAATTACTTGAAAAACCCTATTTTCTTAATCAATCCTAATTCCTTCAACACTCACCATATTTTTTTAGCTAATCGGAATCTTCCAACTATCCATAACTACTCGAACCCAAAACCTCCCAACCTCCCAAGATACGAAGCTTCCCGAAAAAAGTGAAGCTTCCTCAAAAAGGTGATTTAAAAAACTCCACTCACCTTTTAAGGCCAAGCCCTCCTCAGATCCTCCTTGCATGCTTTGCTTTGCTTTCTTAGTTGATAAGAAGAAAAACATGGGCAACTATGCTCGCTGCATGGGTGTGGCCTCAAACAGCAACAAGAAAACCATCCAACTGGTTCAGTCAGACGGTACCGTTCGAATCCTTCGTAAACCGACCACCGCTGGTCAAATCATGCTAGAATTCCCTCAGCATTTAGTCTGCTGCTCAGACTCCTTGTACATTGGCCAGAGGACGGCGGCGCTTTCTGAGAACGATGAACTGAACGTGGGCAACACTTATTTCATTCTGCCTGAGCTGTTTTTCCAGTCTGAGTTAACGCTCCTATCGATTGCTTCCTTTATATCACCACTGTCTCCAGCTACTTCGGCGGCTGGCGTGTCGGCAGGTCATCTTCGCAGTATCGAACGTGCCTCTGCTCTCTGCCAGCAGCGAAATGGGCGGAGGCCGTGGGATCAGAGTGTCCGCGGAGTTTATTAGAAAGCTTATGGAGGACAGAAGGCTTAACATCTATGAACGTGGACATACACTGGGCATGGATTCCGTGGATGGTAAGCCTGGCCTCTGCAATACTCCCGAGTTGCAGAAGGATTATGAGCAGTTGGTGACGACCAGAGGCAAATGCTGGAAACCGAAGCTTGAGACTATCAAGGAAAAACAAAAGAAGGGCAATTTCCACCGACTCATATTCAAAATTAAGAGATTAAGATAGACTTAACCGCTCTTGGTCAGTTGAATATATTGTTTTGCCGCTGTTTTGTTTAATTCGACCATAGATTCAGTGTGCATATGAGCTTTTGTTCTTTATAGCAGCCATGATAACTGGGAGTAGACTGTATCTTAGCCTTGGCAGCACTACTACATCTTTTTAATGGCATTTTCGGAATTTAGGGTTGAGATAGGTTATTCAATAGTATACAGAGAGATTGCTGCAATTAAATATACATTATCCAAGCCCTACCCTCGCACACTTCCAGTTGCAGGGTATGTTCTTTCCTTTGTTTCTTTTTTTCTTCAGGGATTCTCGTTTCTAGGCAGAATAAATGACAATACAGACTTGAAGAAAAGTAGAAGTGATATAGACACCAGACACCATGTAGTCTTTGTTCTTTGTGCATATCTCACTGATTATAGTAAATGTCTAAATTATATCTCACAATGTATATCTGGGTATACAGTGCCATCATTGAGAGGTTTACTGGTATGGTCAGCCTTATTTATTAGAAAAATAATATTTTATGATAGGCATTGGATAGCTGTTTTATAAAATGAATTTTCAGCAGGAATCCAGTGATATAAATTTAGATGAATTACTATTTTTGTTGTTCAGAATTCATTTCTGGAATGAAGAAATGGATTCAGCATGCTGAAAACCTTACAAGACACTCAGATCAGGAGAAATAATCACTTAAATCTAGGAGTCCAACAATTTCTGACCAGATTTCAATAAATATCCTCTCTACTTTTTTTCATTTCGTAGAATCTTTAGCCTACATGGTTGACTAACTGACGAAATGATTTTTTTTAGCAAAAAATGAGCTATATAAATCTACAAGAATCATTATTTTTGTTGTTTAGAATTAATTTCTGAATGCAGAAATGAATTCAGCATGCTGAAAAATTCCTCAAAAACACATACCTGGTGAATCTTAAAATAGTAAAGAAGACAAAACAAAAATTTCAAAATTCCAAGTAAACTTTAAAAATGCTCAAAGTTCCTGCTCAGAGCCGTAAAAGCGATTCAGTCCAAAAATATAAGATTGGCTTTATGGGTATGCAGAATATTCTACCATGAAGCTGTGCCAATTGTTCTAGAAGACAAGGGAATAGGCTTAGTGCACAAAGGCTTTCCGGTTTTCTTGTTGCTTGATTTTAGAAGAATAACCGAGTCTGGTTTTTTAGATTCTGTCCTTAACTTGGTGTCCTACGAGGCTAAGTGCTCCTGAACTGTAACTGTTTTATTTTTTTGCAACAAATGGCACGCCAAGAAGTTTGATTAGAAGCTATTAATTCTATCACAAGATCTGCCTGTCCATCTGTTCGTTGGGGCAGTAGTTAATTCAACTTATATATATATTATCTTTTGATGAACGTGAAAATGATAATGAGAAATGTATTCATCTGGACTCTTAAACATGCTAAATTTTTAATGAGCAGGAGAATCAGTAAACCTACTAATTGTTAAGGACTCTTAAACATGTTAAATTTTTAATGAGCAGGAGAATCAGTAGACCTACTGATTGTTAAGGACTCTTATCATGTTAAATTTTTAATGAGCAGGAGAATCAATAGACCTACTAATTGTTAATGAGCAGATTTAGGGTTTCGTTGAAGATACTACTCCTTTTAAATCAGGGTTTAACCATTTAAAGACCAAGTTAAATAAGTAAATCTGGGTCTAACGTGCTGCGAAACAGAGCAGAGCCGGGACCTTGGATAGAGAAGACTTCGCCTTTGCGCCATGAGTAAGAACCAACTGCTTACATTTGCTACTATTCTATTGCTTACATTAAATTCAATCTCCTTCCCTATCTCCTGGCATAGTAATGGGTCGCTTGCCTCAGGTTCGATGTTTCTACCAGCCGGCATGTTGAAACATTCCTAGCCGGCATGTTGAAACATTCCGGCATGTTGAAACATTCCTCGAATCAGCAACCATGGCCAGTGCGCCACCGCAAACAGAACAAATTGGTCATACTCCAGGTTGGGGGTCTGTCTCCGCCGTCTTAGCTGGAAACGCGCATCGGGACTAAACCATCAGGCAAGAAGAATGGCAACGAGCATATCTATGTCCTCATTGATCTCGAATTTAACGTCAAAAAAAAGAGACGAAGTGTTACTTATTTTAGGTTTTTCTCACAGTGAGAAAAACCTAAAATAACCTAAAATTTTACGTTTTTCTTACAGTGAGAAAAAACAAAAATAAACAACATATGTATACAAACTGTGAAAAAAACCTAAAATATGAAGTGTTATATTATTTTAGGTTTTTCTCATAGTAAAAAAATCTAAAATACTTAATATATATATATATAATTTTTATAATTTTTTCATTAGATAATGTATTTTAATATACTTTCATCTCCCAAATTGATAGTGGCTATTAATCTTACTTGATAATTATGAATTCATGCTAGTTGCTCTAGAGATTTTGATAAATACAATTTTTTTTATAAAATTTAATTAAACAAGATTATTGAACTACATACATTATTGGTTTTTATAAGAAATTAAACAAGATTATTGAAGTACATAAACTATCTTTTTTTATAATAAATTAATCAA
>SNQJ01S0210999.1:7087-23030 GCA_010110895.2 Picea sitchensis | reverse complement strand
AAAAGCTTAACCAATCCAAGCTCCAAAGCTCCAAGCTAACTTTCTCCATGAGAGCTCCTCTCCTTTTATAAGTTGAATAGGATAAGGTGAGGAGGTTAGGATGATCCCACTAAATCATGAAAGCAAGTAATATCCAAACCATTTAGATGCCACCTCACCATGGAAGTTTCTCCTTCTAGAAGATTCAAGAAAACGCTCGTTTTTCCCACGTGTAAGCATTCTTGCACCCTGCTTATAGTGCAACCTGCGAACTATTCACACTCTAGCTATGATGACGAAAATAATGTGTAACACGTAGCCCACACTAGGTGAACCACGTAAATTTGTGTCTCTATTATATTGTGTATCTTCTGTGTTTTGTTTCCGTATTTGTTTTATTTATTGCTCCACAGTCCTGTTTTTCTAACACTATTTAGATGGGGGACAACTCTTTTGTCGAAGTCATCGGCAAAGGAAGGATTAAACTCACCAATGGAAGCTTTGAGAATGTGTTGCACGTTCCCAAACTGTCTATCAACCTTCTCTCTGTGTATCAGATGACGAATTCTGACACCGAAAAGAAATTCATATTCACACCAAATTTCATGGAAATCTACGACATGCAAACCAACTCTAGGGTTTCTACCGGTGAGGTAAATCATCAGTCTATATCATATACTTTTTATGAATTCATTGAACCTGATTCTTCTTTACTGCTTACTCATGTTGATGAAAGTAGTAGGATACGACATGAAAGGTTTGGACATTTGAATTTCAGATACATGCAACATCTGAGCAAGAAAATATTGGTTGATGGTCTACCAAATATCCATTTCTCCAAGGGAGTGTGTGAGGGATGTGTTCTTGAGAAACACCCTCAAGATAAATTCGAAAAGGGAAAGTCTCAGAGAGCCTATGCACCTTTATATCTGATCTACAATGACCTTATGGGTCCTTTTCTGCATCCATCGATCAACAAAGTGATTTTTGTTCTCATTTTTGTTGACAATTTCTCACGTTTTACATGGATCTGCTTTCTTAGGAAAAAATATGAGGTCTTTCAACACCTCAAAGATTTCAAAGCCCTGGTTGAGACATAATCTGGAAATAAGATAAAAGTCCTCTGAAATAATAATGGGGGAGAGTATGTAAATCATGAGATCCATAATATTTTCCATGAGGCAAGGATTCATTTGCAACACACAGTTCCCTATACTCCGCAACAAAATAGAGTTGTTGAGCGAAAAAATAGATCTCTAAAGGAGATGGCATCTTGCATGTTGCATGCAAAGTCACTAACACAGAGACTATGGGCCGAAGAACTTAATTGTGCAACATACATCCAAAATAGATCTCCCCATAGATCTGTCAAGGATAAGACCCCCTACGAGGCTTGGAGCTGCCTCAAACAGGAAGTGACCCACTTTTTCATTTTCAGTTCACGTGCATGGGCCAGGATTCCCTCCAAAAAGAAGAAGGCACTTGATCCACAAAGAACTGAGTGCATTTTTGTTGGATACCCTGGCAGTGTGAAGGGATATCAACTTATTGATCTTTCCTTAGATCGGCTCATCATTGAGCGTTGTGTCCAATTCAAGGAAAGTGTCTCGCATGCACCTTAGTAGCCACATGCAGACACCTTCATTCTTCCACCTATCTGAGATGATCAGCATGTACATGCCGACTCTTCTTCAGACAAGATTTCTGATTCAGAGGACTCAGATGATTCAGATTCAGAGTCAATACATTCGGATGCAGAGTCATAGCATCCAGATGCAATTGTAGAGCCAGAGAAGAGGCCCAAGTGGGCACAGACTACTCTTCAAGATGCAGGGGATCTAGTTGGTAATCTAGTCGATACTAGGAGGAATCGATCTGATTTCAAGGAGCCTCTTGTTTCACTCACTTCGACTGAACCATTGCCCTCCAAGCATATTTTCTTGGTTCAGTATTCACATCTACGTTCTTATGGCGAGGCTACTGAGAATCCATTTTGGGAATCCGCCATGCAGGAGGAGTACAACTCCCTCCTCGAGAACCAGACTGGGGATCTATTTCCCCTTCCTTCTGGGAGGAAACTTTTTAGATGCATATGGGTCTATAGGACCAAGAGCATGGAAGATGGATAGATTAGAAGATACAAAGGCAGGATTTTTTCCAAAGGCTTTCAACAGGTTCATGGTATTGACTATGATGAGACCTTTGCTCTAGTAGCGAAGATGGATTCCATACGATTCGCACTTTCCATTGCAGCAGCCAAGGGATGGAAAGTCCATCAGATGGATGTGAAGAATGCATTTATTCACATTGATCTCTCTAAGGAGATCTAAATGGAGGATCCCTGATGCAAGAGCATCTCTCCACGTCATCCAGCCAGCCAACCAGCCACGTCGATCGCGTGCATTCAAAGCTGAAGAGAGAGGCGCAGTCCTCATTTAAATTTGAATTGAATGTAATTTAATGTTGTAGGTTGGTGAGCCATAGAGTTGTTCCTTTGTGCAGGTTGTGTATAAGATTGGCCTTTAATGTTTGTATGGCTGAGATCTAGATCTAGATGCTGGACTAGACAACCCATTCAATATAATTGAATAGGGTAGGTAGATTGGAGGGAAGAGCTCGAAGAAACCCCTTAGGTAAAAGATATTTAGGATCTCATTTTGTAAGAGTTGAGTTAAGTTGAGAAGAGAATCTGCGAGTAGAGAGAAGAAGAGAAGAGCCGAGACCTTGTTACAGGCTGTGCTCAGAACACCTTGTAAATACAGGCATTTTCCATTTTAATATAAACAGAAGCAGTTTTTCCTGCATGTATTCTGTGTTATGTGGATGTCTGTGAGTGTTCTTCATATGATATGAATGTATGTTCTAGATGTATGTTGGGCATTTGCAGGGGAGTTTTTTATTTCCAGGTTTGAGGTTCTTTGTGGTTTCATGCCAGGAGGGTGTGACAGAGTACTCCGGTCTCTGAATACCGGTGCACTGAAGCACTTCTGAATTCTGTGGGTTCAAACAAGGAAGTGTTGTGGCACAAGGACTAGAATCAACAACTTAGAGAAGACCTCAAGGTTTTTGAACACCTTGGAGGCAAGGCTATGTATGAGAGACACAGTTGCAGATAGAACTTAGCGGTGAGTTCTGTAAAGCTCTGCCAAGTGGGCATTGAGCACAGGCACAAGGTGCAGTTGGAGGAACTCTGTTGTGAGTTCAGACAGAATCCAGGATCACTGAGGATTCTGTGAAGCTCTGCCAGGTGGGAATTGAGCCAGTGCAAGGAGTGCACAAAGATAGAACTCTGTTGTGAGTTCAGGAAGAAGAGACAGAATCACTGAATATTCTGAGAGCTCTGCTAGGTGGGCATTGAGTAGGTGCATAGGTGCACAGGAGGACAAAACTGTGGAACGTTCTGGGAGAAGACACTCTGCCAGGTGGGAATTTGATTTAGTGTGCAGACAGGCACAAAGAAGAGAAAAGAACTCTTTGAGTTCTGGAACTTAGGGGAAGAATCCACTGAGGGATATTCACAGGGTTGTTGAACACCCTGTAGACTCAACAAAAAGTTTCTTGAGCAGAAGGGATAAGCTTAGGAGGATGAGTGATTTTACGCATGAGGTCGTAACTATGAGTGCAGGAGCTTCAGAATCCTTTGATGGATTCAAAGTACCCAAAGCTCAGGAGGGACAGTGCTTTCGGTGCACAGAGTCAAGGCTGCAAGGAGTGCAGAGGTTGAAGAACTCTTTGGAGGAGTTCAGAGTCTATAAAAGCTCAGGAGGAACAGCGTCGAGGAGAACGTCGGAGAGAACTCAAGAAAAGGATCTTGCAAATAAGAAAAGAGCACAAAGGTTGAGGCCTTTGAGAACTGGAAATTCTTCCAAGTCTGGGAAGAAGTGCGCAGAAGCTCAGGAGGAGCAACGATAGTCGTCAGATTGATTGGAGAAAGAGATCTGGACCGTTGAAGATTTCACGTCCAGGAAGGCGTCAGGAGAAGCGCACAAAAGAGGAGATCATCAGTCATCGGATCTCACTCAGATACACATCAGTCGTTGGATCGGGTGAAGGCATGCAGAGTTTAGCCTCTGGAGTAAGCACGCAGGAGAATGGATCTGGGCTGTCAAATCTTGAGAAATCACCCGTCAGCCGTCAGATTGGACAGGAGGTGCATGGGGTTTAACCTTCTCACACCAGGCAGAAGTCCCGACCGTCATCGGGATATCGACGTTCGTGAAATCTGGAATCATGAGGACAAGAGATCGAGAATTTCTATAGAAAATTACCTGGAACGATCTGGACCGTCCGTTAGTGGAGACACATGGCAGATATCGAGGTGTCGGAAGTCGGGATATCGGCATTCCCATGGATAGGAGATCGGGTAAGTCCACTTTGAAAACCCCAACACAAATTTGGGGCGTCCATCTGAGAGAGGACGCGTGTCACACGATCGTCCATTCCGGAGATCTGGGCACTAGACATCGGTATATCAACACTCGGGAAATCGGAGTTCCTAAGGTCATGAAAGTCGAGACATCAGAAGTCTCGAAATGCGAGGAGTAATCAGGACTGTCCATCTGGAAGGGACGCGTGGCAGCAATCGGAGCCATCGGGGAAAGTCCCGACAGGAAGTCGTCTATCGAAATTTTGGTCATCGGGATATCAGGAATCCTGATAGCAAGAGGTTTGGGCATTTCAGAATCGCGAAGCTCGAAACCCCGACAAGGAGGAAAGTGCCATTGTGGGCCAGCTGTCAGCATATCAGAGAAGGAAGAAAGCTTCGTTGTGTGGGGGCCAGCTGTCAGCCTATCGGGATTTGGAGGATCGAGAATCCCGTGAGCCAATGCATTGTAGCATTGAAAAGCTTGAAACCCCGACGAGAGGTAAAATTGCGGTCACGGGGATACGGTCATATGGGCCAGAAGCCTAGCCAGGAGAGCTAGTGCGTAAAGAGTGCATCGGGATTCGAGGGATCACGAATCCTAAGGAAGAGTGTATTTCGGCATTGAAAAGTTTGAAACCCCGATGAGGAGTTATGACTGTGGTCATATAGGGGGAAGGTCACGTGGGCCAGGAGTCTAGCCCAGAAGGCTAACAGAAGTTGGAGCACATCGGGATTTTGAAGCCCAAAAACCTGATAGGAGGATATAAGGTTGCGGTCTTATGAGAGCGGTCATATGGACCAGAGGGCATAGCTAGGAGGGGCTAAGGCTGAAAGAGAGATCATCGGAGATCGGGGATTCAAGAGTACAAGAATTCTCGACATCAGAAAGGACGAAACCCCGAAACCCAAAACTGTGTCGGGGAAGATCATGGTTGAGTGCAGAGAATCGTGCGGGTGAAGAAAGGACCTGTGGATCAGGTTTCTAGCAGGGATTCTATGGAGAAATCGAAAGAGCCGCTTCGGCTCGCATGAGGAATTGAATGATCCTGTGAGCAGGAGAGTGGGACGAGGTGGTGGTCGTGTCTTTACTGCATCAAGTGGTATCAGAGCTTGATTCTTGTCTGTATATTTCAGGCAAGAGAGGCAAGGGGTAAGGAGCACTCTGATACACACATCAAGTGGTATCAGAGCTAGAAATATGTTTGTATATTTCAAGCAGAGGGAGGAGACAGAGCGTTGGAGACTCTGTGATGGTTGTTTGCAGGTAGGCAACAATCAAGAAGGCAGTTAGGGAGACTATAGGATGAAGCTGGTAACACTCAAGATGCAGAGTGACATCAACAAGTTTGCTAGGAGAGTAGACAAAGACAACACCATGGTTACTGAAGGCCATAGGCATGCTGGGAAGAAAAGCAAAGCAGAAAATCTTGTAGAAATGGATAAAGAGCTCTATGAATTAAAGGAAGACATAGAAAAGTTTGAATTGAAGATGCAGCAGGATAAGAGGTTGATATGGATGCGTGAATGGCCCATGGGGAAGCCAAAAGAAAAATGGCCAGTCAATGAGTTGATGGTCAGAGGGCGGCACAGGCTGTTAAAAAGATGGTTGAGGTGTGCTAAAAACCTCGATGGACCAGAAGAATAAATGGTTCAGGTATGTGAACTAGAGATTGGGAGAGGTCTCAGTGATGAAGAAAATGAATTGGGATCAGCTGAGGATATCAAGCACTACCATGAGGGTAGAGAAGAAATTCCCAATTGCTAAGTGGGCAAAGAGATGAGATCACTGCGGGATCTCACAGACTGTCATGAGGACAGTCGGGGAATTTCACATTTCCAGGAGGGCAATGGATTGAGGTCACTACAAGATCTCAAAGACTGCCAGAAGGGTAGTGGAAGCATCCCATATTACCAGATGGGCAGGGATGAGAAGATAAGTTTTGATCAGCCCGAGGAGATGACAGAGCAGATGAGACTATCGGAGGGTCTCATAAATTCATAGGTGAGTTTGGATCATCATGTGCAGCTGACAGAGGAGGAATATATGAGAGATCTTCTGATGATTGGGGGAATTGGAGTATTCCTACCATTTGCTCGAGAGGAGGCAGAAATCTACGTTGCAGGTGCAGCAACAACAGTAGAACAGTCAACTGTGACTGTCAGGAAAGAAGAGTTGGAGCAGATATATGAAGCTACCCAAGAAGGAAAGGAGAATGAGCATTCAGAGGAGTGTCTCAATGCTTTCAGCCAGGAAGCTAAAGAAGCTCTAGCACTGAAGCTGATAGCAGAAGATAAAGTTCTTACTCCATGGGAGATGGAGCTAGAGATGCTGGAGGATTGGCTGAACAATCCAGAACCAGCAAGAGAACTGGCAGAAGTTGAGCTATCAGGGAAGGTGACTAAACAACTAGTCAGTCAAAGGGAGACTGCAGAATAGAGGTCTGCAGTAGAGTGGCAACTTGAGGCCACAGATGAAGATGAAGAAGAAGGCATGGGAGATCATGATGATCTACCCAATTGCAGAAAATTTTTGCAGCTGGGGAGACTGCAAAAACAGGACCAGCCACTGGAGCAGTTAAATGCAATGATCAAGGAGATCAGAAGGCTGATGTTGAGGTCAACAGAGACTGCCATCAAGGAGCAGCTGAGCAGAAGGAAGGAAGCAGTAGCAGCAACAGGATGGAGTGGATGAATAGCTCCAAATATTTGTTTGGGATCCAGGAGGATTTCCAACAGCTGAGAGGGGAAGCTCATGATCAGGAGCTCATGAATTTTGCAACTGAGGAGTTTGATGCAGGAGCATCTCTCTACATTAGCCAACCAGCCAACCAGCCACGTCGAGCACATGCATTCAAAGATGAAGAGAGAGGCGCAGTCCTCATTTAAATCTGAATTGAATGTAATTTAATGTTGTAGGCTGGTGAGCCATAGAGTCGTGCCTTTGCGCAGGCTGTAGATAAGATCAGACTTTAATGTTTGTATGGCTGAGATCTAGATCCAGATGCTGGACTAGACATCCCATTCAATGTAATTGAATAGGGTAGGTAGATTGGAGGGAAGAGCTCGAAGAGCCCCCTCAGGTAAAATAGATTTAGGATCTCATTTTGTAAGAGTTGAGTTAAGTTGAGAAGAGAATCTGCAAGTAGAGAGCAGAAGAGAAGAGCTCAGACCTTGTTACAGGCTGTGCTCAGAACACCTTGTAAATACAGGCATTTTCCATTTTAATATAAACAGAAGCAGTTTTTCCTGCATGTATTATGTGTTATGTGGATGTCTGTGAGTGTTCTTCATATGATATGAATGTATGTTGTAGATGTATGTTGGGCATTTGCAAGGGAGTGTTTGATTTCCAGATTTGAGGTTCTTTGTGGTTTCATGCCGGGAGGGCGTGACAGAGTACTGTGGTCTCTGAATACCAGTGCACTGAAGCACTTCTTAATTCTGCGGGTTCAGACAAGGACGTGCTACGACACAAGGACTGGAATCAACAACTTAGAGAAGACCTCAAGGTTGTTGAACACCTTGGAGGCAAGGCTATGTATGAGAGACACAGTTGCAAACAGAACTTAGCGGTGAGTTTTGTAAAGCTCTACCAAGTGGGCATTGAGCACAGGCACAAGGTGCAGTTGGAGGAACTCTATTGTGAGTTCAGACAGAAGCCAGGATCACTAAGGATTCTATGAAGCTCTGCCAGGTGGGCATTGAGCCAGTTCAAGGAGTGCACAAAGATAGAACTCTGATGTGAGTTCAGGAAGAAGAGACAGAATCACTGAAGATTCTGAGAGCTCTGCCAGGTGGGCATTGAGCGAGTGCATAGGTGCACAGGAGGACAGAACTGCAGAATGTTCTGAGAGAAGACACTCTGCTAGGTGGGCATTTGAGTTATTGTGCAAACAGGCACAGAGAAGAGAAGAGAACTCTTTGAGTTCTGGAACTTAGAGGAAGAATCCACTGAGGGATCTTCACAAGTTTGATGAACACCCTACAGAATCAGCAAAAATTTGCTTGAGAAAAAGGGATAAGCTCAGGAGGATGAGTGCTTTTACGCATGAGGTCGTAACTACAAGGAGTGTAGGAGCTTCAGAATCCTTTGACGGGTTAAAAGTACCCAAAGCTCAGGAAGGACAGTGCTTTCGGTGCACAGAGTCGAGGTTGCAAGGAGTGCAAAGGTTGAAGAACTCTTTGGATGAGTTCAGAGTCTATAAAAGCTCAGGAGGAACAGCGTCGAGGAGAACCCCGGTGAGAACTCAAGTAAAGGAGCTCACAGAGAAGAAAAGAGCACAAAGGTTGAGGCCTTTGAGAACTGGAAATTCTTCCAAGTCTAGGAAGAAGTGCGCAGAAGCTCAGGAGGAGCAATGACAGCCATCAGATCGGCTAGAGAAAGAGATCTGGACCGTTGAAGATTTCACATCCAAGAAGGCGTCACGAGAAGCGCACAGAATAGGAGATCGTTAGTCGTCAGATCTCACTCAGATACCCATCAGCCGTTGGATCAGGTGAAGGCACGCAGAGTTTAGCCTCTGGAGTAAGTGTGCAGGAGAATGGATCTGGGCCATCATATCTTGAGCAATCACCTGTCAGCCGTCGGATTGGATAGGAGGTGCACGGGGTTTAACCCTTCTCACGCCAGGCATAAGTCCCGACCGTCATCGGGATATCGGCGTTCATGAAATCAGGAATCACAAGGACAAGAGGTCAGGAATTTCTATAGGAAATTACCCAGAACGATCTGGACGGTCCATTAGTGGAGACATGTGGCAGAGATCGAGGCATCGAAAGTCGAGATATCAGCATTCTCGTGGACAGGAGATCGGGTAAGTCCACTTTGAAAACCCCGACTCAAATCTGGGCCATCCATATGAGAGAGGACACGTGTCATGCGATCGTCCATTCCAGAGATCTGGGCACTAGACATCGGTATATTGGCACTCTGGAAATCGGAGTTCCTGAGGTCGTGAAAGTCGAGACATCAGAATTCTCGAAACACGAGGAGTAATCAAGACTGTCCATCTGGAAGGGACATGTGGCAGCAATCAGAGCCATCGGGGAATGTCCCGACAGGAAGTCATCTATCGACATTTTGGTCATCGGGATATCGGGAATCCTGATAGCAAGAGGTTTAGGCATTTTGGAATCGCGAAGATCGAAATCCCAACAAGGAGGAAAGTGCCATTGTGGGCCAGCTGTCAGCATATCAGAGAAGGAAGAAAGATCTGTTGTGTGGGGGCCAGCTGTCAGCCTATCGGGATTTGGAGGATTGGGAATCCCGTGAGCCAATGCATTGCGGCATTGAAAAGATCGAAACCCCGACGAGAGGTAAAACTACGGTCATGGGGATAACGGTCATATGGGCCAGGAGCCTAGCCAGGAGAGCTAGTGCATAAAGAGCATGTTGGGATTTGAGGGATCGCGAATCCTAAGGAAGAGTGTATTCCGGCATTGAAAAGTCTGAAACCCCGATGAGGAGGTATGACTATGGTCATATAGGGGGAAGGTCACGTGGTCCAGGAGTCTAGCCCAGAGGGCTAATGAAAGTTGGAGCACATCGGGATTTTGAAGCCCAAAACCCCGATAAGAGGATATAAGGCTACGGTCTTATGAGAGTGGTCATATGGACTAGAGGGCATAGCCAGGAGGGGCTAAGGCCGGAAGAGAGCTCATCGGAGATTGAGGATTCGAGAGTACAAGAATTCTCGACATCAGAAAGGATGAAACCTCAAAACCCGAAACTGAGTCGAGGAAGATCACGGTTGAGTGCAAAGAATCGTGTAGGTGAAGAAAGGACCTGTGGATCGGGTTTCTAGCAGGGATTCCACAGAGGTATCAAAAGAGCTACTTCGGCTCGCATGAGGAATTGAACGATCCTGTGAGTAGGAGAGCGCAACAAGGTGGTGGTCGTGTCTTTACTGCATCAATCCCCAGGGATTTATGTAGGACTCATCTTTGGTCTGTCAACTGAAGAAGTCACTTTATGGCCTCAAGCAGGCTCCAAGGGAATAGTATTCCAAGATGGATTCCTACCTATTGTCACAGAACTTTGTAAATTGTAAATCAGACCCGAATGTCTACATGCTTAGGAAGGTTGATTCACTTATACTTTTATTTTTGTATGTCGATGATTTTTTGATTACCAGGTGTTTGAATTCAACGATTTTTGTAGTCAAGATGATTCTACATGATATGTTTTTTATGATGGACATGGGTCCTCTACCCTTCTTCCTTGGACTCAAGATTAGTTAGGATGCATCAGGAATCAAATTGTCTCAGGCCAAGTATGCACGAGATCTCCTTGAGAGATTTCACATGACAGACGACAAGTCTACTCTGACTCCTTTCCTATCAGGAGTCAAACTTGAGGATGGTGGGGAGACTCCACTGGTTGACAGCACACTGTACAGACAGCTAGTGGGGAGCTTTTTGTATCTCACACACTCCAGACCAGACCTCTCATATGTAGTTGGTGCAATTTCTAGGTTCATGCAAGAGCCGCATGAGCTACATAGGGAAGCTGCAAAGGGTATCCTTTGATATGTACATGGCACCATCACCTTTTGGATTCATTATGAAGCAAACTCTACATTATATCTCATCAGGTTTACTGATTCTGACTGGGTTGGTGATAACATTGATCGCAAGTCAAAATATTGTTACTCACTCAGTCTTGGTTTTGGGCCTATCTGTTGGCTGAGCAAGAAGCAAGCTTCCATTGATCTATCTTCAGCTGAGGCAGAGTACAAAGGGGTAGTTAACATAACCATTTAGCCTATGTGGCTACAACATTTTCTCATTGAGTTGGGCATTCAATTTCGTCGATCGAACATCATCTGGTGTGACAACCAGAGCACTCTGAAGTTCTGAAGAGATCTAATTCAGAGGCAACAGAAGAAGCACATTGAGATCCACATGCACTACATATGGGACTTAGGATATGAGGGGATCAATGACTCACATTTCTTTCCTTCAGCAAAACAGATGGAAGACTTCTTCACCAAGACCTTCACTGAGCAGAAGTTCCATTCTCTACGAAGTCGTCTTGGAGTGAAGGACACAGTTACCTAGCAACTGTAGTTCTTCTTTTTACATACATTGTACCTTGATGGGGAGGGGTTTCCCATGATTTTTTCCCTCTTTCCTCACTTTATTTCAGTGTATCTTTTGTATTTGGGTACCTAACATGGCCTCGTTGTCGAGACCCATTCTTTATTTTAACCATAGTAATGTTCAGGGGGGGTGTTGGAGTTATTTCACACACACATAGGATTTATTTTTCCTAAGGTTTTTCCCTGTTTATTAGTCATAATTATTCATTATCTAGTCTCCTATATTTTAGGGGAGAATATTCCACCTGGAGAATATTCTCTTTCAGTTGACACTTCAATTTGACTAGTTGAGTTGAGTTTAGATGTTGCATTGTTTTTTTCACCATGCAACATTGGGATCATCACCATGCTAATTCGACCTTGCCTTGGTATCATCACTATACTGGCGCATTACCCTTCATTCCCTGAGTTAACTCCTCACTACTCTTTGTTCAGTCAGTTAACTGAAGACTAGTTGCCTAGTTAACTCAACTAGGTGGCATTTCACTCCCGTAACTGCCTGAGAGACTAGACTAGGTGGAAGTTCACTCCCGTAACTACTGGTGTGTGTCTAGATCACTCTAGACCACCACTATGGTGCATTGGTTCTCCCACAGTGCTCACTCATTGAGTTATATAGAGTATATCATGTGTAAATTATTCATTATTCAAAACGGTTAATGGGAATTCTTTCATTCTTTCTCTTCTTTTTCTTTCTCAAATTCTCTCTGAAAATGTGTGTATTATTGTTTATATAGATCTATTTTGTGCAGGTTCAACACATTTACAGACTGGTGGGGTTAAAAAATAGTAAAGTATGACGATTATAACTGTGAAGTGCGCCAATATACTTCATTAATGTTTCATAGGAATCTAAATGAATGTTTAGTGCAAGTGTTTTCTTCCTAAATTCCTTTGTGAAACTTTGGACTGTTTGACCTTTGCCTTGCCTTAAGGTTTTCCATTCCATCATTACTTTATGTAAATTCTCTAATGGATAAAATTGCTTCATGATCGCTGATTTAAATTCTAACCATGAGGAAAGAAGCTTACCACACTCACTTACGTCCTGAAGCTTGTTCTCCCACCATACGAGAGCAGTGCCTTCCAACCGAAGAGAAGACAGTTTCACTTTAACTTCCTCTTCATCAATATGTTGGACACAGCAATACACTTCAACCTGTCGGATCCAATTATCTAAATTTTCAGGATTAGCATCTCCATTAAACATAGGTAAATCAAATTTTACATCAAGCTTTAATAATGGTTTCTTAAAAGAGGCTTTATGGCTAGAATGATGAGAATGATGAGAAAGCTCAAAGGAATAAGAAATAGAACTTGAAGGTGAATATGGAGGCTCAAGAGAATATCCTCTTGCCCCTTGGTTTACCGAAGCATCATCATCTGCATGTGCTTCTTTTTTCTTCCCTTTCTTCTTCATCCTCTTCTCGTAATCTCTATACATTTGCTCGACCACTTATAACATGTGATAAAAGACCATGTGAAATTTTTTCCCCCGTTCATCATGCTTGTCCTCTTCTACCATTATATTCCTTCTCGATACATGGCCAACTTTGGGATTGAAAGTATTTAGAGTTCCTTCACCCTGCTTATTCTTGGCCCTAATAAGCATTCACACTCAACAAATCAAGTCAAAGATGACTACTCTGATACCAACATGATCCGGGATCTTTTCATCGTGACTTATAAAGAATTGTATTAAATGAGCATAAATTAAAGTGTACCATTAAAGAAGGGAAATTTAGAAATGAAGAGACATGAGAATTATATCTGAACACAAAAACTTGATAACAAAGTTTGTCCATGGTGGACTACGTCTCTGGGTCTTGCTCTCAAATGGGTAGGCTCTTTTATTAACTCAGCAAAAGAATTTGGTAAATACATGAATATATATCATTCTAAAATCAAGCTACAGAAATAATGCTCAGATCAGAAAATAAACATCACCATTGCATTTGTGGCGTCAAATTACCCAAAAATGACTATCTCCACGCTCTAATCCGACACTCCTAGGCCCAAGAGAAAATTTGTCTTGGTTTTTGTGCCCATTGCAACCTGCAATAATGACAATATTTGTCTCAAAATATGTGTCTGTGGATGTATAGTCGTGCCTCCTCGGTGGCTAGTGAAACTCGGCTTTAAAACAATTCTCAGTGGGTGGACATTACAATGTGACCGTTGGGTGGATTGGTATGGGCGCTAAATTTAAGGCGTTTGTTATGGGAAGTTCTTGGGGTCAAACCCCATGGGCTCCCATTTTAGTTGTGTGGTTGTAAATCCTAAATAAATTTAGCGAGAGACTTCTACATTTGGCGGTAATCACTAGATATGGCGGACCTCCACCATATTTGGCGGGGTCCCACCATTATCTATTTTTGAATTTTTGGATATGGGTTGTCCTTGAGCAATTTGGGGATGCCATGTGTTTCCCGTTGATTGGTCCACATGGCATATTCTCATTGGTCCACCTAGATTCTTGATGTTGCACCCAATCATGGTACGGGACACATGGTGCTCCCTAGATGGTGCCACATGGCATCTCCTGGGGGTGTCATGTGACACTTTTTTATTGGCCCATGTGGACCCCTGAAAAGTCCAATGGCAGGTGACACATGGTAGCCTGTGGTGCTACCACATGGAATGTTAATGTCAACATATCATACGATGACATCACCCTGTTTTGTTAGCTGCTGACGTCAGTAGTACGGATGATGACGTGTCCCCTGCTGATTTTTCTTGGTTGACTGCATATTTGACCGCAAATATATTTCAAACCATAACTCTGTTTGACGAGTTGTTTGCACCATTAGAAATCTTGCGACACACTCTTCATGATCATGTCATTTGCACTGAGTTTTGGGAACTTTTAATTTTTTCCCTTTCTCTATTTGTTGAAGCCATTCTGAGCGTTTTGAGTTTCCTCTGTGAGTTCTAAGTTATTCTTAGCCTTCTTTGGATCCCTTTTGGATCACCTAGAAAAATGGTTAAATCTACTAGAAGGTTAGTTCTCTGTTCATAATTTCTCCGATAGGGAAAAGATAACCTTTTCACTCTTTAAGGATCTCCCCCATGTCAAACATCGGTGGGAAACATACTGGGAGAAAAGTTCCAAAAAGGAGTCTGGAATATATGGGGTCGAGCCCACTTGGTATTTTTTTGTGGATGCGGTAAAGGAACAGTATTACCTTGTTGGAAACTATGAGGACTAGTACATGACATGGACCACATTGTAGCAAGAAAGGGGCCAAGCAGTTCTAGAGTTCACCAATAACTTCCATACCTTTTGCACCAAGCTAGGTATCAAAGACTCTGAACGATATTTGGTTCTGAAATACCATGGGGCTGTACATAGATACATCCAACATAAATAGATTTCCTGTACATATCATCACTTGGTTTTTCTTATCAATATGTTGTTAAAATCGAGCAAAAGTTTAAGCCCAAGAACAAATGGGAGTTTGGGTCTACAAGTCTGCAACAACCAAAGTATGATAAAGACGGCCCTAACAAACAACATCCAGAAAACCAGTCCAAGCCACAGGAAAAGAAGGGTCACGGAAAGACGAAGAAGGACACTGGAAAATGGTGTGATTTCCACAAAATACCTTGGCACAACACCGATGTATGTCGCTCAAAATAGTCATTGGTGGCCAAGATAAAATATGAGGATCTGAACCCTGATTTGGAATTTGATTCTGAAAATACTGATAGAAGACATATCATCGACACAAACCCACTGTTATTGTCACAACCGCAGCAATTCAACCAGAAGAACCAACAGATTCTGAAGAGGGGGAGAACATTTTTCATTCATAGATGTGGGTGAAGGGGACACTGCTGCATTTTATTGTTGATAGAGGAAGCCATAAGAACCTCATCTCAGCAGAGGTTGTCAAACAGTTGGGATTATCGAAAACACCACACCCACAACCATGCAACATCGGGTGGCTTCGCCAAACTTCGCCAAGGATGAGATATTCATGTCAGCCAACAGTGTTGATTGTCATATGGATCCTATCCCTTCAAGGACGAGGTATTATGTGATGCTTCCCCCCTAGATGTCTGTGATGTTCTCTTGGGCCAGCCATATATGTGGAAGCGCCATGTTATTTATGAGTCTCAACCCCGTAGTTTCATTGTTACTCTGGGGGGTCATCTCTATAGGATACCAGAGGTAATTCTGACTATTGTCCCACCTAAATAGTTTCTCAAGGTAGTATCTCATACGATAAAATTTAGCTTCTTCATAGTCTGTTCAAAGCACGAATAGAAGAACACCATTGCAGCCTCAATCCAAGCACCTTCTATCCAATAGAAGCAAATTGAAAAGATTGGAGCAAAGTGTAAATACTCCTTCTGTACATGGGAATCTCATGTATATAGACTAGTTAAAAAGTTACAACCCTTCTAGCCATAGATTCGTGACAACCTTCAACAAGCTAAGCAACGCAACTTCTCCAACAGGGCAAGTAGCTCATCAAGATGCAGATTCAGTAAA
>SNQJ01S0210998.1:1411-15943 GCA_010110895.2 Picea sitchensis | reverse complement strand
TTCATTCAAATCATAATGGTGTATATCAAAAAACATTGTAAACAAAATGTCAAATGAATAACCATTTAAAACCATGACATACATGACCAAAAGTCGATCCGAATGTTGAATAAACAATGTCATTTGCATGATTTAAAAGAAACAAATATGTCTAACATTGCACCAATGATTTGAGCCTAAAATTAATGTGTTCAATATTGCACCAAGGATTTAATCAAAGACACCATAATATCATATAACCATTGCAGCAATGAATTTATAAATCGAAACCAAAGTGACAATGTTCAAATGCAAAGTGAGTAAAGGTTTGGTGTTTTGATATATGTACGACCAGTGGTAAGTTGGAGGTAAAAAGAGTTATGACCACATAAACAAACAGGTTCATAAAAATCCAAAAAATCATTCTAATGCCATCAACATGAATCCCAACTGTAGGTTTTCACGCTTGCAGTCGTGAAAATGAAAACGAGAAGCAGATATGTGAAAGCCAAGATAATAGTGTCGTTTTATTTAAAAAATTTTGCGGCCAGTATTGAGGTTCAAAACCCTTGTGTAGGCGAAGCGAGGAAAAGATAAAATTGCAAAGGTAAAACGCCAACTTATAACCTTGATTGGTTTACATTCTGCATATTAAACCTCGCAATATTGTCTCGACATGTTCTTTGATTTAAGCGGAGTTTCCTCCTTTTCCGATCTCTTTTATTTTCCATGCCTGAAAATGAAATTTGAAAACAGAGGTCCTTCATGTCAAAATTTAGAGGACAATGAGTTTTCCGCATCCTTGATAATCTCCTTGTTGTTTCCTATCAACAACATGTCATCCACATACAAGATAAAATAAATCAAATGATCACAAATAATTTAAAAATACACCTGATGATCCTCTTTGCTTCTTGTGAATCAAGTCCCATCATATAAGTATCAAAATTGATTTTATACCACATCCTTGGTGATTGTTTAAACCATATAGGGAATTTTTTGACGGCAATGCGAGCTCCTTTTTTCCTTTCACAGCATAACCTTACGGTTGCTTCATGAATTTCTTCTTCGGATCCCCATGTAGGAATGTTATACTCACGTATCTATTCTACTTAAAAACCAAATGCAACAACAACATATAACATAAATATTATAGAGGTTAACTTGGCATGAGAAAAATCTCACCAAAAATCAATTCCCTCAACCCGAGAATAACCCTTTTCATAGGAGCTTTGTATTTCTCACTTTTCCTTCTACATTCAAATTCTTTTTAAATGCATTTTATTTGCCAATGGGATTTCTTCTACCTCGGCAACTCCACTAGATCCCAAACCTCATTCTTATCCAAAGATGCCATTTCAACCGTCCATGGCCCTTTTCGAGAGATTTCCATACTCTGAATCCATTGCCTCCACCCCGGCAGTTCGGATCATCATTAGTAATAGACAAAGAAAATTTGAGCAGAAATCGGATGGAGTATACCTTTACGGTAGCCTTCTTTCTCGAACCGATCTCCCTCAATCTTTGGAGTATGAGGATCTTCTTCTTCGATTCTTGTTCATACGTGAAATCCGATTCATCATCCTTTAAATCAAACTCTATCTTCTTTGGTTCTTCCTTACTTGGTAGGACTTCTTGTTTAACAACATCCTTCATTTCTCCTAAATACCATCTCATTTATACACTTACCTTCTTAGTTTTGGGTTTAAAGAAACATAACCTTTGAGACCATCTTTATATCAATAGAATGCACTTTTCATCCTTCTTATCTGGCTTACTCTATTTTCCTTTGGAACATTGACATAAGCATCACAATAACCGAATACCTTGAGATGTGTGAGAAGGTTCCTTACCAGTCCAAACCTCTTGTGGAGTCTTATCATCCAACGATGATGAAAGTGATCGATTGACCAATACATTGATACCCACTACCTCGCCGCCAATTTTGCTTCAACAACACCCTTGAGCATGCACCTTTCTTTTTTCCATCGGCATCATGTTCATCCTTTCCACAACTCCATTCTTACGGGGTGTATATGGAGTAGTCTTATACTTAACTTGCTATACCACACTTGTTTCTGAATTCTTCAAATTCATTCTCATGAACTCTCCACCATTATCGTCTTTAACACCTTAAGTATTTTCTTTGTTTGATTCTCCAGCAGAGCCTTAAACTCTTTAAACCTATCAAGACTTGATTTCTTCCACAGGAAATATATCCAAGTATTCCCTCGATAAGTCATCTATAAATGGGAGCGTAGTACATAAATTTTTCCCAATGATGGGACCGACCTGAGGTCCAAAAACATCCCTTTAATGAACTAGCTATAAAATTCCTTCTACCCTTGTTGCGAGGAGAATCTTACTAGATTCTTCTTCCCATATAGACAATGTTCCAATAAATCAAAATCCAGAGAGAAATGATTAGACACCTTCAACCATACCTTCAACCATACCTTTACCATTATGAAGGATTTGAAGACCCTTCTCTGATATGCCCCAGTATTTAATACCTGACATAACCTTTTCTCCAAATACTATAGGAGTTCTTTCTTCCTCAATGTCGAGAACGATGGAACCTATTACACCCATCACCTAATAGTGCTTCCTTGCATCTTATCTGAGTTCCAAACCGAACTCGCTTCAACAACACCATTTCTCCTCGAACCATCCTGCCAGTTTCCTTTCAAATATTGTTTTTACCCACGCATCAAAATCATTTTGCTTACAAAAGTAAATTCACGGACAATCCTGGGATGTGCAGAATACCAGACAATGTTCTAATCCTTTCATCTATGAGCCTCAACTTGAATTTCCTCATCCTATGATTTTGGTTGTTGAATCATCACCTAAAGAAAACATTGCCTCCATCATACCTTTCATATTAGCATAACCACTCCCTATGGGGATATGAAAGGATGCACGAAACCAATAGCGATGCCTCATTATCTATTGTGCTTGAAGAAGCCAAGTACACATCCCTCCTTCATCTACAGAGTATTTTCTTTTGTAGAAGGAGATTCCTCGGATCCCTTCTTTTCTCAACTTTGGATCTACCGCCTTGTATTGCCCATGCTTTCCACATCTCAACATACCCATACAAAATTTGAGATTTAAATCTAGTTAGACTTAGATCTCCCACTTGAGAACTTAGATCTATTTCTTTCACCAGAGCGTCCTCTTGCAAATAATGTGTTTGATATATGTCCTTCCATATTCTTTAGTCCATCTCCTTAGACAACAAAGATGAGACCACTTCATCAAACTTCAAAGGGAAGTTGTATTACTACCTATAGCCTATCAGCCACAACCAAACTATCCCACAAATATAGAAATGAACATAGTAAACTAATGCAATTATCTTCATCTGAAATTTTAATCTCAGCAGATACTAAGCGTACCACAGTATTGAAGGTGTTCAAATGCTCTACCATGAGTCTCCATCTCTCATCCTCGGGTTATACAATTTATTTCTCAGGATTAGTTTATTCACTAGGGACTTAGGCTGATACATATTCCCCAACTTATCCCATAAATCCTTGGTTGCTTAGCTTCCTCTGACACATTTAGTAATATTGAATCGAGAGACGGTCAGTTGTGCTCTTTGTGCTGCTTTCAATCCAACTTTTTCAGGTCATGCGGTTGAGTTCTTGCTTGGAGTGCGATTGCACGGATCTACCGAGGATCCCAATGATCTTTATCCACCAACGGATCTTCATCTTAAGCTACAACTCAAAAATTTTAGCATTAAACCACCGATCTCCGTCTTGAATTGGCGCCGTTTATTTTCACCTAAAAATCCAATACCATAGATCTCCCAATGTAACAAGAAACACCGCGATTGTTGAGCCCAAACCCTTAGCCACAAAGGCGTACCCCTGAATCTAACAAAGCTCTAATACCAAATGTAGATTTTAACCTTGTGGCCACAATATTTCGCAAAGCGGATTTTTGATAAAAGAATATAAAAGATAATGGAAAATGCATTACGGAGATTTTTCCTGGAAACCCAAATGGGAAAACCAACATATTCTATTCATTCATGATGATACATTATTTTACAATACAATATACATATAGGGCTAGCGGCATCCAAAACCTAGCAATGAATTGGATTAGTCATCAAGCCTAATTCCTTAACCGAATAGAAACCATCGACAAATAACCATGTGCCAAAAAACCACCTAAATATGTGACCGCGTTTTGAGAACAAAAAATTTGGGGCCTTGAACCCTCCCTTGTGAGGGCTTGCCCCTGCGTGTGGCACTGGCTCTGAGACACTACTACTCGTGCAAGAATATGTACATACCCAACATTCCTTTACCATATAAAGACTTTTATGCATTTAAATGGAGATGTAGAGATGAGTTTACCTTTTATTTGTTAAAAAGTTGGACTAAAATGTCTAAAAGGGTACAAAAATATCTTGCAATTGCTCGTAGAAGCTTATTTAATCAAGGTATGATAAATATGTTGGTTATGTGATTACATTGAAAAGAGGGATTAAAATTAATGGAAGCATTTAATGAATCTCTTTAGGAAGCGATGATCAAAGATACAAAAATAAACAAACTGCGAGGCTAAACAAGAAATGCAACACTTCAAAAGGTTATGCAAAAATGAAGGAAATCTCCCGTGTAGCTAGAAGAACCATATCAAGTAAAAGTAAGTTGGAATTTCAGCAGGAAGAAGAAATCAAGTTGGACACTGAATCCTCTGCCTCTAAATAGAAAAGTATAGGTTTTGATAGGGTATATATGAGGAGGATGGCCAAACAAAAGATTGAATTGCAAGAATTAAAATTTGAAGCAAAAATCATTGACACACCTGTTGAAGAATCTCCACAAGTGAAGCATAGTAAAAGAGGTAAAGGAAAGCTGACACGTAACTTATCCCAGCAGGCCCAAGACCAGACCAAAAAATAAGTTAAGGCTAAATTCAAAGGGTATGTTTAAACCATCTCTCAAGAAAGATAACTTAATCATCATAGATGAGGATGTAAATGAGGAGGTTCTCAAGAAGACTGGAAAAGGGAAGAAACAAATGTCATAACCTGACATAGACTCTTCTCATTTAGAGGAAGACTCTACATATGTTCCAAAAATATATGACCTACCAGAATTTGATATACATGAAATACAAAGTTTATCTAAATCTACAGAAATTCAGACATTTGAAAGGTCATGTTCAAAGGAAATTATTAAAGGATCACCCTCAAATGAACACAAATATGAAATGAGGCCCAGGAAGTCCAAAATCTCCATCGATCTCAACAGACCTGCATATGAGGAAGATTGTGGAGGATGCCAAGCAAAAACATGGGATGTATCAACAAAGCAAAACATTAAAAAGTTGCAGGCAATGATCAAGAAATCAACACAAAAAATAAGCCATGTTTCAACAAAAGCACAAATTTGGGTTTTATCTACTAAGCAAAGAAAATTGTAGGTTCAGAGGAGGGTTGGTAGAGCCATGACAACCCATGAGGATGTAGGAGACAATATTAACACTTTGGCAGAGGCAACACAAAGTTTCATGTTATTTTTGTTAGAGTTTGAAAGGCGCTACTGAAACCTTCCTATAGCTTGTTGTTTTTTCATGTTTAGACCTTGGATTCTCAGAAATTACTTGGTAATTTTAAAAAAAAGGAAAAGGTTTTTGTCAGGAACAAACTGATTTAGAAAAACCTCTCTCAGTTTTACAACATCTATCATGGTTTGAGATATTCGAATAGATATTTGATGCCTATTTTTTCAAGATTTCACCAAAATCAATTTCCTGTAAAAATGCCTAGATAACTCATGATTCCAAATTTTCAGGGATATGCCAACTAATCAATTCAAATTGGGATTAGATCTCTCTAAAGATAGATAAGGGGGTTTTCAAATCCATTATTTTTGGATCTTGATAATAATGTATATTTCTATATAAACCATGAAGAAAGAGGTGCAAAAGGGGAGGGGGTTGAACTAGGAAGTGCAAATACTATGTCTCTAATTGTAACGCTTGGGACCTATTATATTTTACACTTAATGGAAAAGGATATATGATGGTTAGACTATCTCTTATTTTCTTTTATTCTTTCATCTACTTAAATGCATGTGTCCTTTGCAAAGAATTTCGTATATCTTGTTTATGTTTGAAATCCACTAAAGATTTTGTTGATTGCTTACTCATTACAGGACTTGTTTTTAAGTACAGTATTCTTGTTTTCTGAATGATATTTAGGATCCAAGAATTTCCTCTGCGAGTTGAAAAATTGGTAACTTGCAATTATCTTTCCTCTCATGTTAAACTTCCTTATCTAGCTCATGAGATTGAATACCATTAATTAAATAAGTGTTATTGAAACTTGTTTTTGTAATTGAGGTGAAATTACTTATTTCATTTACTACTTGACCTAGAAACCAATCCAAATTCCAAAATAAACCTACAAACATTAAACCATTGCAATAACTAAGGTACCCTAGCTTGCCCTTAGCGATTCAAGGAACAACTTTAGGAATAACATCTTTTGGCGTCGTTGCCAGAGAAGGTAACAAAACATTTTCACAGAACAACAATGTCTAGATCCTCTTCTTGATGGTGAATGGGAAGTGGACATCAATTTGACCTCGAGATCATTCACTAGGCGACTCCATGAAGGAAGAATCCCTTGACAACTCCATTGATTCAGAATGTTGAAGGCCATGGAAGTCATTTTGGGTCGTGGGTATCACCTTTTGATTTCTTAGTTATTCCTGGATTTCCTAATGATGTACCTATTATGGATGAATGGGGAGACTACCTTCCAAAGTTCAGAGGAGATGATCACGATCATCACACTTTTAACACTTGATCGATTTTCATTAATACATGGACCAACTTGGTATTCATCATGAAGATGTATTGCTAAATTTTTTTATGTAATCCTTGGAAGGAGATGCAAGACAATGGTACTAATCTCTATGCATCTCTAGTATTTCGTCACTAAAGGATTTCCATGCTGTTTGTCATTCATATTATAAGAGGATTTATCCTGTTGAGCTTCTTTTGGATGATTGTTGTGAGCAAATTAAATCTCTTAGCACTAATGATTGGGAAATCTTTAGTGATAAAATTCATGAAGGTATATGTATAAAGAATAAATCAAGGATGGATTCCCGATGCTCCGAGATGTTTCTTATAATATGAGTAGTGATCATCATGAAGCTTGTTAACATGAAATATTTGTGAAGATGAACTTTTTATTAAAGAAACTTTTGTTGTAAATCATCTTGAATATCATATTGATTATTCTTCATCATTATCATTAGATATGTATCAAAGTTTTCCAGTTTATGATGAACATGATGATGATCTTGAAATATTGGACCGAGAAGTCCACGATGTGGAGTATTTTGACCAACAGTTTCATAAGGGAATTGAATCCGTTGTCTGAGGAATCAGAGCTTGTATATAACAATTATAGTTCATAATCAGAGCCTGATTCTGATAAACAAATTTCCACATCAACATGTATAGATGGTGATATCAACAAACTGGTATGTAACTATCATAATGCAAAATTTGAAGAGATATTCAAACAAGATAATGATTACATTGATCATGTTGTTTCTGTTGTTGAAACTAATGAAGACAATCTTCTTCCTTTCGATCCTCTTGATATTCTTGTTTCGAATGTTGTTAAAGATTTTCCCGCTCAAGAATACAATGGACAATTTCAAGAAGTTTTTGTCCAAGAAAGTTATCAACAAGTTCAAGAGAATGTTGTTGCCCCAGAGTATTATGAAGTGCATGGTGTTCATGATTTGTTTCAAGCAGGGCAAGAGGGTCATAGTCTTGTCAATGGAGCATAAATTATAGAGGAGCAACATAGTCTTTTAAGTCAGTTGGAAAATTTCCATGTTTTTCATGACCCAATGGTTGCTTGGATGGAGAAATTTTCTTCAGAGTTCCCAAACATCGCAGATTTTGGTATGCCACTTAATTGCAGTAGTAAGTTTGAGTTGTTCATTATAGTTTTGTTGCATCTATCAGGTTTTGCATTTTATCAATGCACCTTACAAGAAGTTACGATAATTAAGTAAATGCTTTCATGGATTTTGCATTGGAAGTTTGATGTAGCCTAATCAAAGTTGATTCAGTTTCAGTGTGTGGCGTTGTTATAAATAAGTATAGTTTTGGAAACGTACTAATTTGAGTTTGAAGATCAATTTACAATATGAAAGTAGTGTCAAGGAGTTTTCGGTGTACAAGAAGAAGGACTCCATATCCCAATAGAGACACTAGTCTACACTAAGTTCTTTCTTTTATGATATTTAAATTATGCAAAAATTGATTTGAAATAAGAGGATCAAAAAGATTAAGGAAATAAAAAAAAGGGGTGGATATTCAAAAATGATAAAGTGGGAAAGGAAGGCATTGGTTTGCATAGTTCTCAATGTTTTATCATAAAACATTACCCCCAAAAGGATCCAATGTTAGTATCCTTGTTTGTTCAAACTTCCCCGTTAAAAAACCTTGTTTACCATGCTTTTTTTATAGGAGTTTCCTATATATCTCTTTATTACTGTGAACATGTTTTGTCTTTTGTTTGAACTTTTTGCATGTGTTATTGGTAATATATAATTGAATTTTAGACAATTTGATGGTCTTCTATGAGATTTGGAGGCAAAATTTGAATTTTATCCAAAGTTTAAAGAGAGACAAAGTCATTACAAGAATGTCGCCATTCTTGTAGCGTTTGTTTTCATCATTGATTTAAACATGTTTTGTCCCGAAAATCATGTTAACAGTGAGAGGTCGTTCAAAATATCGTGTAGAGAATCATGCATTAGTGATAACTCTTGTTTAAATGATTATTCAATATAGAACTATCATTTAATAAACACAAGTGTACACATGTTAGTACATCCACCAAAACTAGGGTTTTGGTCACGATCTACAGAGCATCTAAAGATACAATTTTAGATTTTTTATGACCCTAACATCATTTTGCAGCTGAGGAAACCTCTCTATACCACTTACATGTGCATGAAAGTTCTAAAATCCATCAAAATGGAACCCTAGTTTCTACAAGTTGACATAGATCAAAGTCAGAGTAATGGCACAAAAGAAAAGTGGTCTTGTTGATCGTTTGGAACTGATAGGGGGCGAATTGTTGGAAGCATATCCTGAGATTATGCAAAATTCATCAATCTGGAGCTAGCTTGAATTTTGCTATACTTTCCAAGGATACCAAGCAAATGGTTAAAGGAAGAATGATAAAGTGTTTTGGCAATAGTCGGGAAGTATTTAACCTGTGAGGGTAGGTATTCATATGTTCATTGCTAACATATCAGACTTTTTATGCATTTAAATGGAGATGTGGAGATGAGTTTACCCTTTTATTTGTTAAAAAGTTGACTAAAATGTCTAAAAGGTACAAAATTATCTTGCAACTGCTCGTAGAAGCTTATTTCACCAAGGCATGATAAATATGTTGTTTTTGTATGCATCAAAAGAGGTTAAAGTGACATGGAAGCAGTTGTTAATCTCTTTAGGTCTTGATGATCACTATAAAAAACAAAACAAACACGAGCTTCAATAAAGAAATAGTTCAAAAGGTTACGCAAAATGAAATTTCCTTGTGGCTAGATGAACTAGATCAAGTAAAAGGAAGTTGGAATTTCAACAGGAATATGAAATCAAGCTGTAGCACAGATCTTATGCCGTTAAACAAAAAATTATAGGTTTTGATAGGGTATGTACAAGGAAGATGGTCAAACAAAAGATTGAAGTGCAAGATGTAAAAATGCAGAAGTATGAAATCAATGATACAATGATTGAAGAATATCCACAAGTGAAGCATAGTAAAAGAGGTAAAGGAAAGCGGCATGTAACTTATCCCAGCATGCCCAAGACCATAGCAAAAAACAAGTTAAGGCTGAATTCAAAGGTTATGTTTAAACCATCTCTCAAGAAATATAACTCAATCATCATAGATGAGGATGTAACTGAGGAGGTTCTCAAGAAGACTGCAAAAGGGAAGAAACAACTGCCACATCCTGACATAGACTCTTCTCATTTAGAGGAAGACTCTACATATGTTCCAAAAATGTATGACCTACCAGAATTTGATATACAGGAAATACATAGTTTATCTAAATCTGCAGAAAACAATACATTTGAAAGGTCATCTTCGAAGGAAATTATTAAAGGATTACACTCTAATGGACACAAATATGAAATGAGGCCCAAGAAGCCCAAATTATCCATTGATCTTGAACAAACCTGCATCTGAGGAAGATTGTTGTGGACGCTAAGCAAGAAAAAGGGATGCATCAACAAAGAAAAATATAAAAATTCTGAAATCATCAGAAATCAACTACATAGAAAATAAGCCTTGTTTCAACAAAAGAAAAAATTAGGGTTTCATCTACTAAGGAGAGAAAAGTACAGATTCAGAGGAGGATTACTAGAGCCATAATAATCCAGGAGGATGGAGGAGACAAGATTAACACTTTCGTAGAGGCAACACAAAGTTTCATGTGATTTATGTTACAGTTTGAAAGCACTCTTTTGAAACCTTCACGTAGCTTGTTGTTTTTTCTGTTTTTAGACACTAACTTTAGGCGTTCTCCAAAGCTGGAGAAAATTTTTAAAAATGGAAAAGTAATGTTGAAAATAGAACAGGCTGATTTAGAAAAACCTCTCTCAGTTGCAACAACTATCAAGTTTGAAGATTCAAATGAATCTTCCGGGGCCTATTTTTCATGATTTAAGCCAAAATTAGTTTCTTGTAAAATGCCTAGATAGCTCATGATTTTGGATTTTTAGGGATATGCCAACTCATCAATTTGAATTGGGACTAGATCTCTCTAAAGATAGATAATGAGGTTTTCAGATCCATTATTTTTGGATCTTGATAATGAATAATGTATCTTTCTATATGAACCATGAAGAAAGAGGTGCAAAAGGGGAGGGGGTTGAACTAGGAAGTGCAAATACTTTGTCTCTGATTGTAACACTTGGGACCTATTACATTTCATAGTTAATGGAAAGGATATATGATGGTTAGAGCTATCTCTTCTTGTCTTGCTTAAATGCATGTGTATGTTTGCTAAGCATTTGATATATCTTGTTTGTGTTTGAAAGCCAACAAAGATATTGTTGGTTGCTTGCTTATTACAAGATTTGTGTTTAAGTACTTCATTCGTGTTTGAATAGTATTTAGGATCAAGAATTTCCTCAGTGAGTTAATAAATTGGGAACTTGTAGTTTTCTCTCCTTTCATGTTAAACTTCCTTATCTACCTCATCAGATTGAATACCATTGACTAAGTAAGTGTGATTGGAACTTGTTTTTGTAATAAAAATTTGAAATTGTCTATTTCATTTACTATTTGACCTATAAACCAATCCAAAATCCAAAATAAACCTACAAACATAAAACCATTACATTAACTAAGGTGCCCTGGCTTGCCCTTAACAATAAGGATAACTTTAGGGACTAACATATATGAAGACTATCATAGTTGATGTGCCCAAATCTAGCACACTATGACAAACTATAAGACAATGTACATTCATCGTGTTGAGAAAGGTATACATAATTATGTGTATGTGTAGATGTTCCTTTCGGCTTCAACAATGTGCCATCCTCCCATCCCGTCATGATGACCATGTTGATGGAAGACCTCCTTCCTTCAACTTTTCCACCAAACATGTGAAAAGAATGGCCTTGCTGTCGAATTTGCACAAGAGACAACAATTCCCCCCCAACTCAGGAAGATAGAGAACATCATGCACAAGAATGTTTGAGTATCTGACAATTTAGTTTAGTGAAGGTGTCAATTCCTATAGGTTTGAGAATAGATCCATCTACAAAGCTTACTAAACCATCTACATTTTCATTCAATTCTTCAAAGAAGTTTCTCTCAAAAGTGTTGTGATAGGTTGCACCAATATCAAGAAACCAAGCATCTCTCTAAGAAGAAAATGAAGTTTTTAGAGACAAACTTCATTTATGCCAATATTGCAACGAGAAATAACTAATTGAGCGGGTTTATGAGATTTAAATTTTTCCTCATTTTGTTCATGTTGTCCTTTGATATTCTCCCATGGGATCCTACAAGTCTTCGCCTCATGTCCATTCTTGCCACAATGAACACAATGAAGATGAGATCTCTTAAACATAGTGAGAGCAATGTTCATTGTTCCTCGAGGAGAAACCTTATTCATTGTTAAGTGTTTTCCCTCTGAGCTATATCTATTGAAAATATCAACACCTTTATATGACTCTTCAAGAGCGTTTGTTTTGGGGATTGGTTGATGTGTGTGAGAGACACATTCAGTGGGACTAGGGATTGACTACTACGAATAAGAGAAAGATTCTCCTATCACAGGCTTGTTTGAAAGACACTTGAGACCTGAAAATTGGTAAAGGGATTCCAAGAGCATTGGGTCCTTGTTCAAGGTTGGTCGAGCACTCAATCATGTTGTCACCCTCGAAGCTAGAGATAGGCACAAAATGAATCTTGTATGAGTTGTATCCAACCCTCTTCAAATAAGAAGATACTTCTTCGACAATTTCACCATGACAAGCCTTTTAATACTCAAGAGTAGTGGCATCCATCTTGTTACATCAACAAATAATTTGCTTCACTCCCAAGGTGAACGTTAATAGGGCATGTTCTCTAGTCCTATCGTCCTTGAAGATCCCAACTTCAAGACCTCCAATTGTAGAGAAAATGATCAAAACTGCACAATCAACTTGAGAGGTTCCAATAATCACGTTCTTGATGAAATCATAATGGCCAGGGGCATCAATCACAGTACAATAGTATTTAGTTCTCTCAAACTTTCACAATGCAATATCAATTGTGATACCATGTTCACATTCATCCTTGAGCTTGCCAAGCACCCAAGCATATTTGAATGATCTCTTGTTCATCTTAGTGGCTTCTTTCTCAAAATGTTCAATCACGTTCTCTAGTCCTATCGTCCTTGAAGATCCCAACTTCAAGACCTCCAATTGTAGAGAAAATGATCAAAACTGCACAATCAACTTGAGAGGTTCCAATAATCACGTTCTTGATGAAATCATAATGGCCAGGGGCATCAATCACAATACAATAGTATTTAGTTCTCTCAAACTTTCACAATGCAATATCAATTGTGATACCATGTTCACATTCATCCTTGAGCTTGCCAAGCACCCAAGCATATTTGAATGATCTCTTGTTCATCTTAGTGGCTTCTTTCTCAAAATGTTCAATCACATGCTTGTCAACTCCTCCAAGCTTGTAGATCAAATTCTCAATAGTTGTTGACTTCCCAAAGTCGACATGGCCAATGACCACAATTTTGATATGGGTTTTCTCCTTTTACATGATGAGTTGAATTCACTAACAAAAAATTATGGCTAAGTTTGGAGAATGAGAGAACCCAAGAACAACTTTTACGATGGCATAAGGAGCAGAGAGATTCACACAAGATGAAGGTCCAACTTGTAATGACCAGTCATAGATAAAAAAAGACTTGTGCTGCATGTAGAGAGTTTCATAGATAATTTGGTTCATTCTTCCACGCAATTCATCTCCCAGGTAGATAGAATGTATTAATTGTAAAGAGATCCGTAAGTCTTAATAGAAAAATCGCTCCTATTGTCCATTCATTATGGTATTGAGATAAATGGATGTAATTATATGTCTATTGCAAATCCCCAACAAGTTTCTAATTCCGAGATGCCGTAAATTATCAGTGGATTAGGTTTAGGGAAGAGGCATCGACCAATACAATTATATAAAATAACTTTTCATAGGAATAAAAAAATATAGTGCTTCTTTACACAAGGAAAAAATAGAATATCAGTTTTTGAAACAAGGAAACCCTCAAAATATTTATTAATGTCCCACAGACGTCCCAACAAATTTCTTCATAATCTTAACAAAAATCTATTAGGAAGTTTAACAATTTACGATATTCCCCGCAACAATATTGAATCGTTAAAACTTACAACTGATGATGAAGATTCCCAAAGGAATTTTCGAGTTCCTTTGAACAAATTACATCATTCCCGCAACATTTGCCTCCTCCATCCTTTTGAGCTCGCTCATATTAGGGGGAATTAGCGCCATACAAGTTGAAGTTGAGTCTGAAGCTCTACGATGCAAAGCCTACAACTCTTTGTGCATTCAATGGTATGTTTTCGTCAACCCTAATAACATCACCATAAATCAACGAGTAGGAAAGAAGTAGGAAGGCGAGAGGTCAGGGAGTTATCAAACAACAACCTCACTATGATACCATTGTGAGGCTAGGGATGAGTAACTCCATAGATTTGCATCAAGGTGAGACATTTATTAGTACAATGTGAAGTGACCATTGGTTTCATATTCCAAGAGGTTTGAATGACTCTTCATATTCACTTATAACTCTTCATATTTCTCATAAAACAATATTTACAAAGTGCCATAATCCAAAGGATTAAGTATCTAATGATTTTTTTTCAAAATTCTGTTAAGAACCAAACATCAATATAGCATAGAAAAACCTCAGGAAAAGTACTCAACGCCTTGAAAAAGAGATA
>SNQJ01S0210997.1:27835-43778 GCA_010110895.2 Picea sitchensis | reverse complement strand
TTTTTTTAAATTGCAAAGATGTTTTCCTTTTTTTTTTAATATAAATTAATAAAAAAAAGTTAGTAAAACAATTGTCAAGTGACTATTTAATATCCAATTTTGGATTTTTTTATTTGCATAGGGATTTGTTGTCAAGGACACAGTTTCAATTAGGTTGTGATTAGCTATAATTTTAACCTTTAGAAAAAAAACATTTTGTTTTAGGTAACATTAATTTTTTATTTAAGTGTTAATTTTTAGGTTTTTCTGAGCTATTGTATGAGTTTTGAAGGCCATGCTTGAAAAATGTTGTAATTTTGACCCCGTTAGAGAAAATGGTGCTATGAGTAGCACCACCTTTTGATTTGGGTGTTGATTTTAAGTTTTTTTTGAGCTACTATATGAGTTTTGAAGGCCATGCTTGAAAAATGTTGTAATTTTGACCTCGTTAGAAAAAATGGTGCTACCGGTAGCACCACTTTTTGATTTGGGGGTTGATTTTCATGTTTTTTATGCAAAAATATGAGTTTTAAGGGAAAGAGTTCTCATTTTGAGGTCATAGTTTGTTTCTTTAACTACAATTAACTGATAGTTTGTTGCTTTAACCACTTACTATTTATTTTGTGCAACTATCATGTCTGATGACACCATTCCTATACTTAAAAACTACACAATGTCAGCTTTTCGAATGAATATTTATTTGCATTTGAAAAGCTGACATCTAGATTCCATGCATCTTCTCCTGATAGTGTGCACGAAAAGTGATTTGGTCATGCATTCAACTTCCCTCATTTCACAACAACCTCAAAATCATATTCCTGGAATAACAACAACCATCTACATATTCTCCCCCCCAAAACTGGCTTGTTCACTAAGTATCTTAGTGCAAGATGGTCGGTATACATTTTAAAGTGGGAACTAAATAAGTAATGTCTAAACTTTTGTAGTGCATATACCATTGTCAATCCTTGTTGTTTTGTAGTGGTGCAATTCTTCTATGTTATGGACAACTTCCTACTTGCAAAATAAATTGGGTGATCTATGTCTCCTTCCCCTGGTTGAGATAGTATTGCACCCAAAGTTATGGATGACGCATCCACATGAACATGGAACTCCTTCTTCCAATCAGGGAAGATCAAAATCGACTTGGTCACTAATTTATGCTTCAATGTGTTCAGACCCTTCTGACAGTCCTCATTCCACTGGAACTTAGCCTCTTGCTTCAACAACTTATCCATAGGTCTTGTAATCTGTGCATAACCCTTAATGAGCTTCCTGTATTACCCAGTATGACCTAGGGTTTCTCTCAACTGTACGACTTATGTGCTAGTTGTAAATCTAAAATCACTGCAATCTTGGTTGGATCCAATAGTAAGCCTTGCTTACATACCACATGGCCCAACAAAATGCCAAAAGGTGCACAGAAAATGCATTTCTTTAAATTCAGTAAAATATGAAATTTTCTACACCTATCCAACTTTATCCTAAGTACTTCTATGTGATCTTTCAATAAACTAAACACAGTCCAATCATCTAAGTACACTTCAAGGAACTTATGAAAAAAATTATTAAATCTTGTTGTTGTTCCTGAGTCTGTACTTAAGGCTCAAAGTACAGTGTCAAGGCATCCGAAAGTGGTTAGGATAAGGAGGAGGGAAAATGTCAACCTTTGGAGAAAGAGTCTAAGGGAGATTTCTTCGTTGGGGTTGTCTGGCTTCGAACTGCTCCTGGATAGTTATGTCTCGTTCAATGGCTGCCCATGATTGTTCAAGTTCGGCCCGGTTAGTTGCAGTTTTAAGGATAGTGTTGAAAAGTTTTAAGGCGATGTGCGTTTCGTTCAATAATCCGGGTTCAACATTAGGTTGAGTTGGTGTGGGAACTATCATTGGAGGAACAATACAGGTAAGAGAAATTTTAAAGAGAGGTTGAGTGTTGTCTCAAATTGGTTTTATAAAAGAGAATTCACGGTTGCAAAATTAACGATGTATGCAAATCTAAGGCTCGTTCCTGTAACTGTATTATATTTTAATAGAAGGGACGAGATGGTAGAAAAACATTAAGACGTTTACGATGTCAGGTTCCTACCAGGGGAAAATCTCACGAAGCAAACGAAAGAAGAAAATATTTAAAAAGATAACCGATGTAACAAAAAATGCATGTAGAATTCTGAAACTACAAATTGGTCTTACACAGCTGATAGCTGGTGCAGAGGAAAGGCAATAGAAAATTATAGAAAACCCAAATTTATTCGTTATAGTAGTGGTAGTACTAAAGTATAACAAAGCACAACAATTACGAATATGAATTGAAAATGAAAAATGAGGAACAAGAAAGCAAACTTGTAATACAGAAGTGACGGAATTGAGAATCTCGGATCTGCTTGTATTAAATCTCAATGCAAAATCTCTATTACAAAATCTCAAAAAGGTCCAGCCTTGTTTATTTATCTCTAGGGTATATTTATACAAGTTCTGCCAAGCAGGTAGAATCTCAATAGTCGCAAAGATTTCAGTTATGACAGAGGAGAGAGAAATCGCTCCATCTCCCCTATTCTGTCTTCATTTAGTGCCAGGTGCTCATCTTCGCGCAGACTCAGTGCAGGCGATACATCTTTCCACAAGCTGAGATATGAGCCATGAAGGTTCCGCTTGACAGTTGGCCTCGGCGAAGTAACATTCTTGGGCTAACTACTGCAGCCTGTCTCCCATTTGTGCATCGATGATGTCGAGGGCACTTAGTTGCGCGCTGGGCTGGATCAAGTGCTTATCAACTCGGGCCATGTCCACCCTATCTATCTGAGAGATATCGGTCGAATCTCTCTCATCCTTCTCCTTTAGATCAAGCGAGATCTGTTCCACATTCATTTGTATCAATGTTTCAGCGTCGCCTCCACCGTCCATACCCAACAACTCACCATCTATAGAATTGAAGGCCTCTTCTAATGAATTGGTTACCTTTTGGGCTTGTTCCTTGCCCAGGGAAATGTTATGCTCCCAATCCTTTAACAGAATGTTACCTCTGGTTTGTTCTGGGATGGTGAGTCTGGGAGAACCTACCGAAACTCTGTTGTTCGTGGCTATCACCGCCTCCTGGAAGGCGACCCGAGTCACTTCTGCATCCCTCTCTCTGACAGTCAGGTTCTCGGAAACCCGATGCATCAACAGACAATCCTCTCGGATCACTCCCACTTTGGCGAGCAAACTCAGTTGTGCAGAAGAGATCCTGTTCCGAATCTCGATCGCTCAGGATTTAAACCCCTCGACGTCGATCATCCCGCTTTCAGTGATCTCCACCTGAGCCTGTAGCTCTGCAATCATAGTCCTCTGTTGACCCGCCTGTATACAACCGTCTCGGACCACTAGATGTGCTTGCTCCAGCTTGGTTTTGAGCACTTCTATTTTATTTTTATCCGCTAGTCGGGCCAGTTCTATCTCCCCACTCACCTGGCCTTTAGCATTTTCTGTGGTCGAAGCTACTCTGGCTTCGAGAGTCTTGATCAGACAATTTTTCCTTTTGAGCTGGTTTTTTAGCAATCCGACCGAAAACTAATTCGCTGATGCATACACTCCTAGCGTTCCTGCGATCTCCGTGGAGAATTGTTCATTCTTTTTATTTTTTCCATTGGTCATGACCTTAAACTTCTTCGCAGTCGATTCTCCCTCCTGGTAGAATTCCCTTTTTACTACCGCTTTTCTCTTTTTATCAAAGAAGAACTCGTTCAGAGGAAGTTCTTCTTCTCTTATAGGCCTCATCTCCTCATTGAATATCCACCCTTCTTCGATATTCCCCTACGCTGACTATAAGGGAGTGACATAAGTGATAGGTTCCCCGATTCATTTCGCTGATTTCCCTGGGGTGTCAACAGGGTTCGGCTTCTTTGGCGGTTCCGGGGTTTTTGTTTCGATTTCCGGATTCTTTGTTTGCTCCTTCTCGCTCTGGTGTTTTTCTGAGTCAAGAATTTCATCTTTGGGATCTTCGGCATCCTTCTTCTTTGTCTCAGAAACACCTGAGCTCTCACCTCGCAACACAGCGGGGAGACCACTCCGTCTATGCTCCTGGAATTTTAACACAGTAGTTGTGTCTTCAGGTGCGAGGGATCGGATCCGGGCTAGAACTTCTTCATAAGACCTCGCCCCTCGGAAAATATCATCCGAGGGTTAGTTCTCATGCTCGAATCTCTTGAGCCCACAATTTGCTAAATGGTTGCTTACAACCCTCTGTGGATCATGTTTTTTATACTCGATGGAGACCAAATTCAGGTCTTCCATGGCTGCAGCCTCGACTTTGGCATGCCCGAAATCCAATAACGAATAAGAATTTAGCTGAACGGGAAAAAACAGCCACACCTTCTTTGAAGATTCTTTGAGTTCTTTACTCACCCCACCAATCACTATTTGTCGGGTGACCTCGCGACAAGCCAGCTTGTCGGGGATGAACAATGGTAGTGCAAGCGGGGGAACAATAGCCCCGAACACTCTGAAGTAGGAGAATTGTGCCTCCACGTACCAGTCCGCTATACCACTCAGATTTGTAGCAATGTTGTCTGAGATGCGAGGTGGTGGGTGACCAAAAATGGCGATGTGCAGGGGCACCATCACCGAGTTGAAAATTTCGTAAATGAAATTGTCCGCTTTATTCTCCCACAGTTTGTCATGATACTCATGTATGGGTTTTTATTGGGCTGGATTCCAAGCCCAGCTCATCAAAGGGAATGGCGTCATTGAACATACCACGTCCATAATATATGCAGACATGAAAAATAAGGACGGCCTCCCACTTGCCTTCTGCTCCCGATACTCTGTGACCCGGTTGGCCAAACTATCTGAGAGTATCTTTTCCCAATTAAATGAACAACCTTCTGCGACCCGAAACATGAGAGGCACCCACGCAATGAAGAAATGCGATGTGTCCTCTCTCCCAAATAATCAGCACGTCATCATGGCCACATATTTATACTATGGCTCCATCGAAGTGATTGAATAAACGCCCTGGTCATTTGCTCTGAATTTCGCGGAGCGCGAAGCCCAATCCTTTATCAAACCGGGCATGGTTTTGTCATATTGAGTGCACTCCTTCTCTTTGAACTCCTCTAGGAATTCAGCACCATACGTGTACTCAGATGTCATCGGGAGCTTGTACATGGTTTGGATATGCTCCGGCCTAAAAGTCCCAACCATGACCCATTGGTCGTTCATGATAGTTCTGGTGGGTAGGTCTATGTGATCCAACGCCCATCGGATCATATCATAATATGGGAGAAACCGTGGTCTGGTTGCTACCCTGTGCATTCCGGATTGAGTGACTATCTTGTATTTGGTGTTCAGGTCGTCCCTTTCATTGTCATCTAAGTCTGAATAATTCACCAAGTCTGATTGCAGAATGTCTAAAACAAACGACCAGCTAGGGACCGAGTCGACACTCTGGGGCGAAGTGTCGGAGAAATTATCCGAGCCTTGTTCTGCAACCTCGACATTCACCTTTGCTGCTTTCCGTGGAGCCATAGCTGAAGCTTGCGTTTTTTCCCTTTTGCGATAGAACTGTGTATACATGCAGAAATTAGTTCACTCAGGAATGACGAGCTCTACGTGATTATGAAAACTCTTTCATTATAATAAAATGAAACTCTTATATATATTTGAAAAATTCGGTACTTTTCGAAATAAGCCTGTCAAATCATAATTAGAAACCAATTTATTGCGTAAAATCTGATCTTATATTCATGGATTTACGCTAATTCTCCATTAATGTCATCAATTTCTGGCGGTTTGACAGTCAGTCGAAGTAAGGAAAGAGATGGCTACCTCGAGAAACGTGCAGACCTCGGGGTGCGGGATATATCTTGCCTTATCTTAAATTATCAAATCTTACCAGCTTTAATCAATTTCTTGTCGTTCGCTACTTCGTTTATTTTCTTTTAACATTTTGAGTCCCCAACTCACGAGATCGCGAGGACTGACTTTGGCTTACTTAACAATAATTGCAATTTGGAGCATAATTAATTTTATAATCAATTTATTCGCCATATCGTGACTCGGAACTTCGAAGACAAGTTTCTGGGAGATTAGCATGCTGAGTCGCGACACCACGAGATGGCGATAATTAAGACTTAATTAAGGGGAATAAATTATTGGGTTAGGCGGTTAATTAATCATGCTATAATTACGTCGCAACTTCGTGAGTCGGGGTTTTAGACGCCCTAACTTTTGAAAAGATAGTGTCGAGTGGCGAAACGCTGAGAACAGATTTTAGCCACGGTTAGCCTTTTTGCCTTTAATCCTTGACCAGGGTTAGCCCGAAATAACCTCGTGTTCTCGGCTCTCGGAGCTGTAAAAATAAAAATTCGAGCTTGGCAAATGCCGAGGCACAAAACCCCGATGACGTCTAATCACTGAGTTAAAATATTTTACCCTGGTTACCGTCTTGAGTGAAAAATTAAAAGGACTTCGTCGTTTCGTGACTCGGGACGTGTGAATTCATGGGTTATAGTATCTGACTTGCGAGATCTCGAAGTAGAACAAAGAGAGCGACATTCTTACGAAAGTGGATTTTTTTCGAGAGTGGAAAAGCATCGTTGCTTACGTAATAAGGTTGTGGATTTTTCAAAGTCTCGGGGGGAAAAAATCAAAAGACCATCTTTGGATTTCAAGCATCAAAAATTGAAAATTGTGAAGGGTAAAAATAAAACAAGGCGGCTCCAACATAGGCTCCAACTAGGGATCCCGCCTTCCTATGAGGCGGGAAGAACAGTAGACCACGTGCCAATATTGGGTAAATGGAGTCAAAAGCTCAAACAAGCGGAAAAATTTCAAGGAAAAAGGATCGAAGGGGGGAAAAGACTTCGTTTTTTGGCTGGAGAAGTTTTTTCAAAATCAGATACTCTTTCCAAACACAGCTGTAGTCCCTTTCACAATTTTCCCTTTCCCACTACTAACTTTGGGTCTATTTTAAGACAGTCGAAACGACCCTAGAAGACTCAACAGATCTTGTGGCTCTCGGCTTGCATCAAAAGAATGAGATTATATATTTTCTAATCGGGAAGTCCCGTCTGAATTTAGGATGTCGATCAGGTTTTTAGAAGGTATTGATTACCAGAGTAGAGTGATATTCGTATAACAGCCTTACAGATATCTCAGACATTGCTTCACTGCCAGCGAGCCTGTTCAATACCCCGGTGAAGTTATCTGGCCCCTTTTACTGAATTTCCTTTCACCACTTCGGAAAACATTTATGCATTTAAATGCTAAGACAAGGGCAATCATTTCTGAATTTCCTTTCATCGTCTTCCTAGACTAGGTGGGGGCAATCATTTCTGAATTTCCTTTCACCACCTGTCTTATAATTTATTTTTTTGAGTGCAAAGATGGGGGCAATCAGTTTGTATCAGGGCTGATATCTGTGTAATATTTGCATCAGAGGTCTGTCAACTTACTTTGATTACTCGGTACCAATCTTCCCTTGTCCTTCACAACACCTTCGTTCTTAGGGAGGCAGGGGAAAATAATTTTTTAAGGGGCATCATGTTTGAGCAAGCTTTGATTCTTCTGATGCTGTTGAAAAACCTAGGAAAGTTAGGATCGCTCTAAATGTTCCTTCGCTTAGCAGGGGATCGAGTAGTTGTGGAGACCTGCTTTCTTTTCACAATCTATTTTGAGACTCAGGAGGCTAAAACGAAAACTTTTATTCCTTCGTAATGAAATGAAAAATGGTGGTTGGTCAAAAGTTAGACCTGAAAACAGGCATGACACGAGGCAATGATTCGTTGATTGAAAATACAGAAGGTCAAAACAGTTTGGGATTGGCTCTTGTAGATCTTTTGGGGACGGCTACTTTTGACAGATTGCTTTTAGATTTAGTGTATCATTCAAGTTATTTTAAATCAAAGGTTATCAAGCCAAGCAATAATCCTACTATCTAACAATTTAGCCGATATTGCAAATTTGAATGATGTTACCTTGGTTTAATTTCGACAGTCTTTCATATCATGTGTATTGAGAAATCCTACCTTTACCCTTTCATTTCAATTTCTTTGTGCACTATGAAACTACTTTTTGGGTATCACCTGTTTCATGTCGATTTATTTCTGATACTTCTTTGCGAATTACTCCTCCCGCTAGCTCGTAAGCGGCTGGAATCCTGTAAAAAGAAAACACGAACTTTATTCAAAATATGTCTAAAAATTATGAACAGAAGAAAACAGAAAGCCCAAAGGGTAATAAAAAATGCAGGTCTGTACACAATTTTTTTTTTTTTTTTTTTNTGTCATGTAATGTTTCAGATATCGCCTATTTACAGGGGTGTTGAGGACTTCTCCATCGATGTTTTCCAGTAAGAAAGAATTTTCTCCTACTGGAGCCGAAACCCTAAATAGTCCATACCAGAGGTGGTCAAATTTACTATGCTTCGTTGCTTCTTCCCTTCTCGCATCCCATCTTAGCACCAAATCACCTGGAGAGAATTCTCGATCCTTCGCTTTTCGGTCGAACAGTGCTTTCATGTCATCTTGGTACCGCTACATCTTTTTGTCAACCTCAGTTCTTTGCTATTGGACCTCAATCAACTAATTTATTCTCCTGGTTACAGGATTGGGTTCTTTGTTTTGGTCTTTCCACAGTTTCATTACCAGTAGCGCCAGGTTTATGGGTAGAATGGCATCTGTCCCATAGACCATTTGAAAAGGTGAAACGCCGATAGATCTTTTCGTGCTTATGCGGTTTGCCCACAATGCGTATTTTAAGTGTACATGCCAAGACCTCTTGTTCTCATCCAATACCTTCTTGATAATGTTTACCAGGCTCTTATTCGATGACTCGGCCAACCCGTTCCCTTGGGGGTAGTATGTAGTGGAATGTCTGAGAATGATGTTGTATTTCTGACAAAAACTGATAATAGCCATAGACTTAAATGCTTGGGCATTGTCAGTAACTATCTTTCAGGGACAACCGAATCTCGACAAAATATTTTCCTCCAAGAAGTCGATTACCACCGAGTCTGTTGCCTTCTTGGTTGGAATGGCTTCCACCCATTTAGTAAAATAATCCGTGGCTGTTAAGATCCACCTATGCTGAGCACTGGAATGAGGATTGATCTCACCTATGAAGTCCAAACCCCATTGTTGAAATGGAGTCTCAGTTTTGACTAGAACGAGTGGTAGTGCAGGGAGTTTCTGTTTCCCAGCGAATATTTGACAAGGGTTGCATGCACGTACTTTGGCATTTATGTCTGAAAATAGTTTCGGCCAATAGTAGCCTACTCTCAAGATCTTGTAGGCTGTGGCTCTCCATGTGTGGTGTCCTCCACAGATTCCTTCATGAAATTCCTCTATAACCCGTGGAGTTTCCGACTCGACCAAACAGACTAGTAGGAACCCGAGCGGATCCTTCCAATATAGCTGGTTATTGGCGATGCAATATTTTACAGCGTGGAGTTTTAAAGTTATGCATTTGGCTGATGATAGTCCATCTGGGCACTTCAGGTTCAACAAGTAGAACACGATGTCTTTATACCAGCCCAACGATATGAACTTTTCCTCAATCTTTCTTGGATCTGTCCGGTCGTCCAGCTCGTGCAGGTGTGTGTCTCCGTCTTCTTCTTGGAGGCAATTAATATCAAGAGCTCTAAGATTCGACTCGGCCAAGAGTTTGGCCAGACCCTGCCCCTTTATCAATTTAGTCGGCTTGACTTCCAGATCGAACTCTTGTATTTTAGCGAGCCATCGCCCTCTTTTTCCGTCACTGTTCGGTTGTACCAATATGTCCTTTACAGAACTGGTGGGTACATACGCGATTATCTTTGAATGTAGCACATAGGTTCTGAACGCTTTCAATGCCTTTACCATTACGTATGCTTGTTTTTCCATTATGTTATATTTCAGTTCTGCATCTCTGAGGCTTTTGCTGAAAAACGCTATCGGTTGTTCGAACCCCTCTTCATTTTTCTGCAAGAGTACCGCAGCGATGGTATGTTCAGAAGCAAGAGAGAAGATGAGAAAATCTTTTAGATAATCCGGACTTGCTAACATAGGTGCCTCACTTATGACTTTTTTAATATGCGTGAATGACGCCCTGGCCTCGGTGGTCCAGTTCACCCCGCTATCCTTCTTCAACATTCCTGTAATCAGTTTGACAATCTCAGTGAAATTGGGAATGAACCTTCATAGAAAATTTATCTTTCCTAAGAATGATTGAATTTCTTTTATATTTCTAGGGATAGTGATAGTATCTATCGCTTCAATCCTCTTAGGATCAATCCTGATTCCCTCCTTAGATACGACATGGCCCGGGAGCTTACCTTCCCGCATAGCGAAATGTGATTTCTTTGGATTCAGGGATAGACCAAACCTGTGGCACTTTTCGAATGTCTGTCTTAGATGCATCAAATGTTCTTCGTCAGTTTTAAAAAAAACCGTCAGATCATCAAGGTAAATGACTATGAACTTGTCCCTTTCTCCCATGAAAGCGATGTCCATAGCTCGCTGGAAAGTGGCCCCTGCATTCATCAAACCAAAAGGCATTTTGTCATACATGAAAGTACCCCAGGGCGTGGTGAAGGCAGTTTTTTCCCTGTCTTGTTCATTCATAGTGATCTGATTATAACCAGAGAAACCATCTATCATTGACATTCGATTAGCTCCAACAACCTTTTCTAAAATGTGGTCCATCTTGGGCAGCGGGTAATTATCTTTGAGAGACGACTTGTTTAGGTTTTGGAAATCCACACATAGTCTGATTTCCCCGTTCTTTTTCCTGACTGGAACTAGGTTAGCTACCCAGTCTGAGTATCTCAAAGGTACGATTATCTTTGTGTCCAAGATTTTTTTGACTTCCTTTTCTATCACGGGTAACGGAATGGGGTTAATTTGCCTAAGCTTTTGCCTAAACGGTTTGACCCCGGGCTTCAAAGGTATCTTGTGATCAATAATGGAAGTGTCATATGTTTTCAATTCATCATAGGACCAGGCAAAAACATCTTTATATTGCCTAAGCAAGTCTTGGTACTTCACTTTCATTTTGGGAGGGAGGAATTTCGATATTTTTACCATCCGGGATTCTTTCTCGGTCCCTATATCGCAGTCCTCCACCTCTTATGGCTGGGGCTGCAAAGTGGACTTTACAGGTACATCGTTCTAATCAAAAAGTCTTTCCAAAGGGATTAATCCTTTGGGAATCTGATTGCTTTTAGGGACCAGCATACGATGATCAACAATTTTTTCTCGGAAGGTTTCAGGTTCCTCTCCTTCTTACATGATCCACTTAGAATCATTCTGATTTTCTTGGTCAGCGTGAGTATCAGAGAATTTGCCTACTACTGTAAGGAATTTCTTAATCTGTTCATCATCTTCGAAGACTTGCCAGTGTCGGATATTGTCTGGTATGGAAGGCTTGTATCTGATTTCAATGTGATACTTTAGTTTGAAGGTCGTGGGAGGAGAAAAGGTTGAAGCTGCCTTTGCCAATGCATCAACATGTAGATTCTCGGAGCGAGGGATAAAATGAATATTTACGGATGAGAAAAAAAAATCGATGAGATCCCAAGTACAATTTCTATATGCTCTTAGTCTGGGATGCCTGGCTACGTACTGTCGGTTCACTTGTCTTACTATCAATTCCACGTCACCGTATACCTCCAAGTTTTTTATATTTAATTTCTTGGCAGCCTCTAATCCTAGGATCAATGCTTCATACTCGCACACGTTATTAGTGTAATCTATGTCCCACTGCAAATGATAGGAGAAAGGGACAATGAACTTACCTTCAGGTGCTACCAAAAGTACCCCAGCACTAGCTCCTTCAGAAGACGAAGCACCATCGAAATACATTTTCCATACACCAGTATTACACAACTCTTCTATCAAGGGGTTTGACTCTTCTTGATTTGTATCGATTTCTTCCAGGCAACCATCGAGACAATCATCAAAAGACAAGATGCAATTTCCCAGATTTTGGTCTGTGATGTAAATGGGGAAGTTGTGCGGGTTTTGAGGGTCACTGACCGTGTATGCTAATCTTGTCTCTCTATATAAACGAGTGAAATGACCCTCGAACACAGGGATTGTGGCATAGGACATGTCTAACTGAAGGGAACCTCCCAACTTGGCCCCCCATGACCTAGATAACAGCATACCGTACTTAGGGGGGATATCGGCGATAACCACATCCATCAGGATACTTTTAACAGGGACCTGTGCTAGGGTAACTACCAGATCCTTTATCATCCCCATGCATTTAACCTTCCTTGAATCAAAAGAGTACAGATTTCCATAAGGTATTTTGATCTGGAGACCCAGCTTCTCCATTATAATCTTGGGCATAACATTATGGGAAGCTCCGGAGTCTAACATACAATTATGCAACAATTGATCATGTATATTCGAAGTGATATAGAAGGGAGCGATGTTGTCTTTGGACCCTTCAAAATGGGGACCAAAGGTGATGTTAGGTCTATCATCTTCCAAGTTTATAACATCAGACTGACTTTCTAGCTCAGAGACACCTATCATTTTGGTAATTTGTTTGCGATAACAGGGGTTTTTCGATAATTCCACCAAAGGGATTGGTATCTTAATTTTGCTTAACTCATTTTCTAAACTGAATGCTCCATTCACTTTGTCTGTTTGTCTAGTTGAGACTTCCGAATTCTTTCTTTCTGATTTATTCATCTGGACAGATTTATCATTCATGGTCTTAGTTGAAGAAGTATCTTTGTTTACAGGTTCGATTGGTTGCGTTTGAGTTCCAACTTTTTCTACCTTTGACTCTTGAGTGCTTACTCTTCTAGTTTTGTTGTTGGGTAGTGGGATCTCGTCTAAGGGAGGCTCGTAAGCCTGAACTCTCTGAAGGATTTTCTTGGGTTGAATTGTTGAGGTAGGTTTATTCTTAGATCTCAGGTTGTACCTTGGTTGAAACTCAGCTATCATTGTCTCAGTTTCTGGTTGGGATTCACGGTTCTTAGTGTGATCACCCTCTTCGCTCTCACTTGACATCTCCGACATGTTTAGAGACTTTTCATAGTCTTCACGAGTCATATATGGTTGACTACAGTCATCACTGAAGTTCGTGACATCGTTATCTGAATCCTTGAAGTCTTGAAAATCGTTAGCTCCTATAAAATTTTCATTCTTCAAGGGAGCTTGTATTTTTTGATCTTCCTTTTTTATTGGTCTTTGTTGATTTGGAGGGTTTTGATTTTTTCTGAAATCTTTTTTGGGGTAAGAGTCAGACTTGGTCTGTTCGAGTTCCATCCAGGTTATTTTATTTGACAACTCTTTAATCACTCTAGCCATGTCATCTACTCTATCGTCGGAGGATCTATTGGACCTTGAAGGGCCAGCTAGCTCTCTAAAGCGCTTGATATCTCGGCTTCCAGCCTCTACTCTAGCCTTAAGTTTACCCAAAGCCATCATGTTAGATTCTATCTCTACCGCATCGTCCTGCATATGGTTTAAGGTGGCTCCTCTTCGCTCTCGCAAAAGTAATGTGAAATCCGGCTCGAAAGCTCCGACGAAGGTCACTTTGGCCGTGGGTTGAGAGGGTTTGACTTCAGCTGGGATTTTATTGTACAGTTTGTTGAATCTCAGAATGAATTCCATGACTGATTCTGAGTTCTTTTTCTTCAAAGACCCAAATTCAGTTAGATAATAGAGGTGATATTTTCGCTCGCCCCATTGTTTGAGGAAAGCGTCTTCCAAAGCATCATATGAAGGGATAGAAGCTGCGGGTAAGCTCTGAAACCAAGTTCAGACCTGACCCTCAAACGTTTGGACAAGGAGTCTTGAATATACATCCTCGTGCTCGACACCGAAGATATCTGCGAATTGGTCAAAGAAGTTAATATGTTCAGCAGCGGTCAGATCTCCCTCCCCGGTGAATTTTGGTAAATTCTTTATGTAGTTTTATGGAAGATCATGTAAGGGGACGGGAAACACCAAAGGGGTGTATCGGGCTGCGACTTTCACAAAAAATCTGGGAGGGGGGGGAGGCCCTTGACCTCCACCTCCTCCTAGAGGGACCCCTCCTCCACCTCCTCCTAGAGGGACACCTCCTCCACCTCCTCCAAAACCTCCTCCTCCTTTTATAAACCCTCCACGTCCTCCTCCGGCAGCTGCCATCGTTGTTTGTGGAAATTTATAAAGGGGGTTTTCAAAAAACAAAAGGGAATTTTTATTTTCTTCGCTAAGAGGAGACTCTGATGAGGAAGGATAAGGAACGCAAGGAGTTGGTTCCTCAGACTTGCAAGAGACGGAATTAGGAAAACTGAGGGGTGTGAGAAATGAGTGTGTAACACACTCTTCAGGATTTGGAGAAGTCGGGAAATTCAATTTAAGATAAGATGGTGTTTTAAAATACGGCGAATCTTCAGGAGGGCCCTTTCCTCTCTGTACCAAGGGGACTGTTGGATGAATCTCACTCCTAATTTCAGAGCAGATTGGCGCTAATTGTTTTGTGTCGAAGCAAGGACTGAGTGAGTTCGAGGGTCCGGAAGGACTCTCAGACTTCAGTGATGGGATTTCAAGTTGGTAAAGTGCAGCGGTCGGCTTAAAAGAGCCTCTCGCCCTTAGAATTTTTTCAGGATCGGTAACTGGCGTAATTTTCTCACCATCCGGGTTTTTCCTAGTATTCCTTCGACCGAATGCTAGTTTTTTTCTTCGTGGAGTCACCAAGTGAAAGATAAAAAGACTTAAAGGTGTGTAATCTTTGTTCACTATCAAAGGGTAACACTTTCAATGAAATGCAAATGTCGTTTTCCCAGGGAAAAAGATTTCGTAACTTCGGTCCCCGGCAACGGTGCCAGAAAGATGTTGTTCCTGAGTCTGTACTTAAGGCTCAAAGTACAGTGTCAAGGCATCCGAAAGTGGGTAGGATAAGGAGGAGGGAAAATTTCAACCTTCAGAGAAAGAGTCTAAGGGAGATTTCTTCGTTGGGGTTGTCTGGCTTCGAACTGCTCCTGGATAGTTATGTCTCGTTCAATGGCTTCCCATGATTGTTCAAGTTCGGCCCGGTTAGTTACAGTTTTAAGGATAGTGTTGAAAAGGTTTAAGGCGATTTGCGTTTGGTTCAATAATCTGGGTTCAACGTTAGGTTGATTTGGTGTGGGAACTGTCATGGGAGGAACAATACAGGTAAGAGAACTTTTAAAGAGAGGTTGAGTGTTGTCTCAAATTGGTTTTATAAAAGAGAATTCACGGTTTCAAAATTAACGATGTATGCAAATCTAAGGCTCGTTCCCGTAACTGTATTATATTTTAATAAAAGGGGCGAGATGGGAGAAAAACATTAAGCCGTTTGTGATGTCAGGTTCCTACCAAGGGAAAATCTCACGAAGCAAATGGAAGAAGAAAATATTTAAGAAAATAACCGATGTAACAAAAAATGCATGTAGAATTCCGAAACTGCAAATTGGTCTTACACAACTGATAGCTGGTGTAGAGGAAAGGCAATAGACAATTACAGAAAACCCAAATTTATTCGTTATAGTAGTGGTAGTAGTAAATTATAATGAAGCACATCAATTACAAATATGAATTGAAAATGAAAAATGAGGAACAAGAAAGCAAACTTGTAATACATAAGTGACGGAATTGAGAATCTCGGATCTGCTTGTATTGAATCTCAATGCAAAAGCTCTATTACAAAATCTCAAAAAGGTCCAGCCTTGTTTATTTCTCTATGGGGTATATTTATACAAGTTCTGCCAAGCAGGTAGAATCTCAATAGTCACAAAGATTTCAGTTATGACAGAGGAGAGAGCAATCACTCCATCTCCCCTATTCTGTCTTCATTTAGTGCCAGGTGCTCGTCTTCGCGCGAACTCGGTGCAGGCGATACATATTTCCACTGTAAATTCTAACCTTGTACAATATCTACTACAAACTGATATTCAGAAAAGAACAGAAAAGATACAATGGAAAATACAAACATTACACAGAGATTTTTCACCTGGAAACCCAAACCGGGAAAACCAGCATATA
>SNQJ01S0210997.1:0-12337 GCA_010110895.2 Picea sitchensis | reverse complement strand
TTGTGTTCAGGCCACTCATTTGGAGGCAAGAGGAAGGAATGAAACTCATGAGGGTAACAAGAATCCTTTCAACCATGGAGACAAAGAAAAGAGGAAGTTCAAGATCAATGGAAAAACGAATGTTGTTGTTAAGAAAGAGGGAGAAAAAATCACATGCAAACATTGTTCAAAAGATGGCCATGATGAAGACCATTGTTGGAAACTTCATCCTGAAAGAAGACCCAAAAAGTTTGGCAACAAAGGGAATTCAAAGACTGTTGCAACCATACAACATGATTTAGGTTCTGATTCAGGTGATGAAACAAAGATCACAGCCATGGGTTATCAAGGTAATGGTTCTATTGCAAGTACTAGTTCTTCAAGTAACAATAATCTCATTGTAACTCGACAAGAAAAAGAGAGAATCAAACTTTTTCACATAAGGGTTGTTTCAAAGCATACCAAAATAGATACTCTATTTGATATTGGCTCTCAAGCAAACCTTATATCTGAAGACATTGTTAAGAAATTAAAATTGGAAACAATTCCACATCCTAAGACATACCCTCTTGGTTGGATATGTGATAATGCTAAATTACAAGTGACAAGAAGGTGTAAACTTAGGTTTGATATCACTGCAAATTTTATTGATGAGGTAGAGCTTGATGTTATTCCTTTGGATATATGTGGTATTGTGTTGGGGAGCCCATATTTATATGATAGAAAAGACATTTTTCATCGTCATGAGAATAAGTATCACTTGTTTAAGAATGGAGTTGAGTACATTGTTAGATCCCATACAAAGAAGATGAATTTATCACTTGTAAATGCGAAACAAATGAAGAGATTAGTCAATGCTAGCAAGAATTTAATTCTCTTAATGATTAAACCCAAAGATGATATTGAAAATGAAGTTTTCAAAGGTTGTGATGCAAAGTTGAAATATGATCTATATGAGTTTGTTAATCAATATGATGAAATGCTTAAGGAACCAAAGGGATTACCTCCAAAAAGGGGTATCCACATGAAATTCAATTGCAGCAAGATTGTCCTCTTCCAAACATTGGTATGTATAGGATGTCGGTCATGGAGAATGCTGAAATTAAAAAAAAAAATCCAAGAGTAGCTCGACAAAGGGGTTATTGTACCAAGTTCATCGCCATGTGGATCTCCAATTGTGTTAGTGCCAAAGAAATATGGAACATGGCGTATGTGTGTTGATTTCAAGTTTTTGAACAAAATTATGGTAAAGAATCGTTATCCTCTTACTAGAATCGATGATTTGCTTGATCAATTGAAAGATTCTAAATATTTTACTAATTTAGATTTGAGAAGCAGATATCATCAGATTAGGATTTCCGAGGGAGACACATGGAAGACAACTTTCAAAACAAAGCAAGGTTTGTTTGAGTGGATGGTAATGCCTTTTGGACTTTGCAATGCACCTTCTACCTTCATGAGAGTTATGAATGATGTCTTAAGGAATTTTCTTGATGATTGTGTTATTGTCTACTTGGATGACATTTTGATCTTTAGCAAATCTCGTGAAGAGCATGTTAAACATGTGAAACAAATTTTGGATGTTTTGAGAAAAGAAAAGTTGTTTTTGAAGATGTCCAAATGTGAGTTTGGAAAGACTTCACTTATTTACTTAGTGCATATTGTTGGTGGAGGAAAATTAAAAATTGATCCCTCCAAGGTCAAAGTCATATTGGAATGGCCCAAGCCCAACAATGTGACAGAGGTAAGAAATTTTTTGGGAGCAACCCAATATTGGAGAAAGTTTATTGCTAACTTTTCTTCCATTTCATCTCCATTACATGCAGTGACAAGCGTCAAGCAAGTTTTTCAATGGGGAGGCAAGAAAAAGAAGGCTTTTGATACTTTGAAAGAGAAGATCAGTTCAACGCTAGTTCTTGCACTTCCAAATTTAAGACAACCTTTTGAAATCCAAACAGATGCAAGCAATTATGCAATGAGAGCAGTCTTACTACAACATGGTAAGCCCATTTGTTTTCATTCTGAAACTTTTAATGGTGTCGTGATTAACTATCCTACTTATGATAAGGAGTTGTATGCATTGGTGAAAAGTGTGAAAAAATGGAAACATTATTTGTTGGGGAAAGAAACCATTGTCCACACAGATCATCAACCACTGCAATACTTACAATCACAAACAAAGCTACAACAAGCTAGGCACTTCAGATGGATGGGTTTTCTACAACAGTTCCACTTGGTCATAAGGTATAAGAAGGGCATTTATAACAAAGTTGTTGATATGCTTTCAAGGCCTATTATTAGTGCTTCAATTATTCTTAAGCATAGTCCTATCATGCATGAGAGTTATGTTGAGAAATATGCTTTAGATACTGATTTTAAAGAAGTATATGAGACTTTGTGTCATTCTAACAATGTTGAGGAATTGGATTACCATGTGCATGATAATATTTTGTATCATCTTGGCAAGCTATGTATTCCACAGGGAGAAAGAATCAACATAATAAGAGAATCCCATTCTTCTCTTATTGTTGGTCACTTTGGTGTAGGCAAGACAGTGGCTAATTTGCAAAGGTACTGCTATTGGCCTAAAATTAATGAAAGTGTTTCGAGATATGTTCGAGGATGTTCGTTATGTGCCACAAGCAAACTTAGTAATCGAAAGTTGGGTTTGTATACTCCACTTCCAGTTCCTTCTCTTCCTTGGGAAAGTATTTCTATGGACTTTGTAGGAGGTCTACCTATGTCTAAACGAAATCATGATTATCTTTATGTTGTGGTTGATCGATTTAGCAAAATGTGTATTTTGATGCCTTGTAAGAAGCAGGTTACAGCTGAGCAAACGGCACAAATGTTCTTTCAAAATGTTTGGGTGCATTTTGGATTGCCTAAATCCATTATTTCTGATCGAGATTCTCGATTTAATGGAAGTTTTTGGTCGAGTTTATGGGCACTCATGGACACCAAACTGAAAAAGAGCACAGTTTTTCATCCGCAAACCGATGGTCAAACAGAAGTGGTAAATATAACAGTGGTGCATCTTCTTCGTGGTTATTGCGCAAGCATCCTAAACTTTGGGATGAGCATTTACACTACATTCAGCATGCTTACAATTGAGCTAAGTACTCTTCAACTCAAACGTCGCCATTTGAAGCATATTTTGGCTATTTTCCCAAATATCCTTTAGATTTTATCTTTGGGAAGGATATTGCTATTGATGGTCAATATGGCATTGATAGGGCAGAAAAGTTCATTGAAAAAATTCAGTCGATACATCAAATGGTGCAAGAGAAGTTGGAAAAGAGTCAAGCCAAGTACAAGACAAGACATGACAAGCATTGTGTTGATCACAGTTTCCAAGTTGGAGATGAAGTTTGGCTTTACATTAGTAAGGAGAGACTTAGAGGAGAAGGTAAAAAAACTGAAACCAATTTGATATGGTCCTTTCAAGATTATTGACAAGATTGGTAACAATGCCTTCCGTTTAGATTTGCCTCCTTATATGCAAATGTATGCAGTTGTTGTTAATGTTTTATGCCATTATTATAGTTCTTTGGATTTCATAAGATAAGAGCATAATAAGAACAAGATCACTGAGAAATACACATCCACAAGAGACACAACATTTATCCTAGGAAACCCTCTAGGGGAAGAAAACCCAGCAAAAACTTCCTTATCATAAATAGCTTATAAAATGTTCAAGAGATAACTCAACCAATACAGAAAAGTCCTCCTCAAGAGATGCGTCGCCCTTCTTCTCCTCTCACCAACTTGTAATTGCNAGAAAAGTCCTCCTCAAGAGATGTGTCGCCCTTCTTCTCCTCTCACCAACTTGTAATTGCAGCTTGCCTCATAAGAGAATGAGCAAGTGAAGTGTGTGTTAGAAGTGAGGCGCTAGCCTCTTATTTATATCAATCTGGCACGTGTGAAGAGTCACCATCTGGTAGGGCCGACCTCTCACACTGGGTGGGTAAACCCACCTTTAATTAATTCTGGCCCTTTCATTATAACTGTTGGGGTCGACTTCTTATTCTGCACATTGTAATTGTCCGATGACCAATCCACAAAAGGGGATTTGGTCCTTATACAATTACCGACATGATTAATCCTCAATGGGGATTTAATACAATAATAATAATGACAATATTAATCCACAATGGGGATTTAATCCAATAACAAAATAATAATAATAAGAATTATCTTCGTAGTTACATTATTTCAACACTCCCCCTTAACAAGAAGGGTATTCTTCATCAGCATCAGGCAAGAGAGGTCTGCATCATCGGTGGCATCTCGAGGACAGTGTCGTCAATATCATCTTTAACAATTGTCTAGCACATTTACGAGTCATCGGAAGTTTTCTTCATCAGCAGCATCATCATTCTCAAAAGAATGTTATCATCATCTGCATCAAACATGTATCAATAAAAATGATACCTCATCACAGCACTAGGCTGTCACATCACAGTACTACACTAGCTTAACATCACAGCTCAGTGTCAGTCACATCTTTCTTTACATCTAACAAATAGGTTAGAAGCAAGTAATATCAATATCTCGCTTTACATCTAACAACTAGGTCAGAAGCGAGGAATCAGAGCATCATGCTTTACGTCTAACAACTAGGTCAGAAGCATGACTCATCTTGCTTTACGTCTAACAACGAGGTCAGAAGAAAGGAACATCAACATCTCGCTTTACGTCTAACAACGAGGTAAGAAGCGAGGAATCATCGGCGTTATGCTTTACGTCTAACAACTAGGTCAGAAGCATAAATCATCTTTCTTTACGTCTAACAACGAGGTCAGAAGCAAGGAACACACGGCGTCATGCTTTACGTCTAACAATGAGGTCAAAAGCATGACTCATCTTTCTTTACGTATAACAACTAGGTCAGAAGAAAGGAACCAACGACGTTGTTATCACTGAAATTTCGTCCGCACAGGGTGACAAGAACTCCGCGTCATCAGCACAGAAAAACAATCATTCATGGCACAAAGTTAAAACTCCACAGCACAGAAAAATGGCCAAAACTATACAAAATGGGCTAAAAAATTAAAAAGCGCATCGCGCCCATGGAAAACGCGCGCACGCGTGCAACATCTTCGTATATCGAGCGCATATGCGCGGCTGTGGAGTGAAAAACCTGCGCGCCTGCCAAACGGCGCATTTATGAAGCTGGTCGGCCTCCCAACCACTATTGGATCGGCTCCCAAGTCGATTTGACATCAAATCCGAGCTCAAGCTACGGGGGGAGGCTGGTCAAAGACCTAAGGGTGCCCTAAAGAGCCCCTTTTCACATTCAAAATAACAACGAGGTCAGAAGCGAGAATCATCGGCGTTATGCTTTACGTCTAACAACTAGGTCAGAAGCATAACTATCCTGCTTTCATTGCCCAACAACGAGGTCAGAAGCAAGGAACACACACAGCATCATGCTTTACGTCTTAACAACGAGGTCAGAAGCATGACTCATCTTGTTTTACGTCTAACAACTAGGTCAGAAGGTACCAGCGGCGTTATGCTTTACGTCTAACAACCAGGGTCAGAAGCATAACCCATCTTGTTTTACTGCTCCATCAGCGAGGTCAGAAGCAAGGAATAACTACAGCCTTCAGAGAAGGTCTTTTCAGACAATACCAAGCTTATCTCGAAAGTGTTCAAACTTAAGACGAGATAGAGGCTTAGTCATCACATCAGCAACCTGTTCATCCGTATACGTACTGGAGCTTCAAGGCCTCTTCTCTCGTACTATGTCGCTGGATGAAATGATAGCGGATCTCTATGTGCTTCACCTCATCATGGAACATGTGATTCTCTTATCATTTTTAATACGCCTTTGATATCGCCATAGGAATCGCTGTTGTTTCCTCATCTCCAAATCAAATAGGTCTGCCAACAAATTTCGAATCCATATATCTTCGCAACTAGCAAAACATGCAATGTACTTCCTCGCCACTGTACCGAGCAATACCGATTGCTTCCTATCGCTAATGCAGATCATAGTCGATCCCAAATCAAACCGATCCCAAGTGCTTTTTCTGCCATCAACGCTTCCCGCCTAATCGGGTGATCAAGATATCCACTCAACCAATACGTAGTCCTTCCCAAGAGATACAGCGCCTAAATTCTTCTAACCAAACTTTAGGGAATTGGTGTACTTGCCTCATAAGAGAATGAGCAAGGAAGTGTGTCTAGAAGTGAGGTGCTAGCCTCCAATATATACAAGACTGACATGTGAAGAGTTCATCTCCGGCAAGGCTTCCAATCACTCTGGGTGGGTAAAACCCACCTTTAATTAATGGCCCTTTCATTGGCAATTGTTGGGGCCGACTTTATTCTCGCGACTTTGTAATTGTCCTGACACCAATCCAAAGGATTTGGTCCTTATACAATATTGATTACGATTAATCCTCAATGGGGATTAATCTAATAACAATAATAGATATTAATGACATGATAATCCTCAATGGGGATTTAACTTACTAATATTAATGACATGATTAATCCACAATGGGGATTTAATCCAATAACAAAATACAGACATGCTCTTGCAGCTACATTATTTCAACAAGAAACAAAATTACAAATGCCAAGAGAAATCCTCCAACAAGAGTTGTGTCTCACTTCCAACACCAAAAATACCAAGCCAAAAGACTAAAGATAATCTTCACAAGAGAGTGAGTTATGTTGGTGTCAAAATGAGGACAAATGTCCTCATTTATACCAAATCCATGACCTTTGAATATAAAATTCTAGGTCATTAAAATTCATTAAGCAGCTCTAATTATACCTACAATCGCTTTACATTTAACCGCTAGAAAATGTCGCAAAGTGAGCTAAAAGAGGGACGCCAAGCCCTTCTCGAGGGAGATGGGTCTCAAAGCAAATCAAGCATCCGTAGTTTATCGCTACCCCTTCTAGGGCTTCTCCAGCCGCCACATGCCAGCCAGTTCCATCACACCGCCACACGCCAGATAACGCCCTCGCTCACTGGTGGACGCCTGCCCATCAAAGGCAAACGCTCCATCTCGTGAATGGTAACTTCTGTGGTCGGGTTTCGCCTAAAGTGTCCGGGTAACGCCCTTCAGTTTCTCGCGGTAAAACCTCATCATAACGCTGTCCCGCTCTGCCATCCCAGCAACTATCCGATGGGCTCTTCACCCCATGGAGGTTCGAGCTAATCATATCCCCATGTGTACCCATCCACTTGGTACCTGTCCGTCGGGCGTGGTCCTGCACGTCAAAAACTTCGTCCTCCATGGGTTCATTAGTCTTCGGGATCATAGTAATGTCAATCATATTTCATCATTAAATTTATCAAATACAAGCATAAACCCCCTATATCCTTCTAAGAGCCCAAAGACATTGCTAATCGATCTACTACACAAAGTCGAAGAAATAGACAAAACAACCTAATGGGTCAGTATCTACAGGAATAAGAAAGTTTCCACAAAAGATCATTCAAACCATGTACATGAAGTGATATGGTCTAAGGAGGTCTAGTTATAGTGAAGACCAGGAGTAAGTATTGTCCGTGGGTGCCTTTGTAGAGGTGAGTTGAACGCCATGGATGCACTTTTCCAAGCCCTTTATTGCCTTTATTCTTTATTTATTGCTTTTCTTTCTTTTACTTCAAGGTTCCAATTCGTAGGACACCGCCTTTGGCGTAGGACTGTGAATGACAAGAAAGCACCTTAATCGGTATTTTCACGTAAAATGATAACGCCGGCTCGATGACGAGACCCCTTTCCCTACATGTAACTGTCATTGCCCCGGCATGGTGACCGTGATAATGGCAATGTCATACCGCTAGGATACCTATGGTATCATACTGGTCGGTTCGCGATGAGACCTCTCCCCATCCTCTTGTTAGGGTCTTGTTTTGTTATTTTCTTCAATCCTCTTTTGTTTCTTGTCGAGAGGCCTTTTATTGCCTCTCGGGAATCCTCAAGTAGCTCTAGGTTTTATTTCCCTATGGCTTTTATCTTTACCGCTTACCCTCGGCCTTTAGCCCTTCTTCCCACGTGACCAAGTGTAACCCAAGTAGGTCATCCTATATTCAATTAGGGGAATGGGATGGATGCATGGGAACAAGATGTAAAGTGATAGTATGGTGGGAGCGGACGATGGCTTTGCAAATCCCCCGGTGGCTAACCAAAACTCATGAACATCAGCCTTGCTAGGGCACCTCCTTAATCCCCCCAACAATGGTCATAATAGTAAGATCCAAGTAATCGCCGGAAATGTAAGGAACCCGATGTATGGCGGTAAGAAAGATATAATGATCAAACATGACACATACCATGATACTCGACCTCATTACCTCATGCTGAGCAAGAGTCTTCTCGATGCAAATCTAAGCCGATGGTGATGGAAGTTGCTGTCACGCCGACAGACAACTGGCGAAGAAGAAGGATCGGCCCTCCAGTACACCATCCCATGTCTAGGACCTGTAGGCCTCGACATGATCTCCTAGTTATCCCTAGAAAACGGGATAATTGTGTCAACCACTTTCTTCTTTCAGAGACCCTTTTATCGGAAGGCCCACTGATCGAGTTCACAATCCTTCCTAAACCGGGCTCAGACCATTGGCCTGTTCAGCTATGGGTCTAATACCCATCGGCCACACCCAAGTTCAAACCCTTCAGATTCGAAAAGCTCTAGCTTTCACATCTTGACTTCCAAAGCTTGGCACAACAATGTTGGGACACAGCAAAGATCCAGCAGGGAATCAAGATGTATTGCTTCCAGCAAAAACACAAATATTTCAAACAACAAGTGCGTAAATGGAACAGCAGTCTTTGGGAAATATTCTTTCAAGAAAGCAAACTCGAAAAAAATTGAAGCCCTTCAAAAGACGGCCATTCAAACCGGATTCACCCCGGAGTCAACAGCAAGAGGAACAACAAATTAAACAACAATTGGAAGAGATTAACATGAAGAAATTCTCTGGAGACAAAAAATATCCGTAATTCAATGGCTAAAAGAAGGGGAAAAAAAAATTCTTTTCCACCGCCGGGATGATCCACAAAGCCAACCGCATAACCAAGATAGAACGCCAGTAAAGACTGCCACTCATCGTGACAATATCACTGTGAGCTCACCGATTACTACCAAGAACTCCTCTCGGCAATCATGAACCGAACAGGCAATAGGGCTTAATGATAGCCACTTCCACACTCATCGGCCCAGAAGCAAAATGAATCCCTCATGACGCCCATAAGTCAAGCTGAAGTGGATCCGACCATATAGGAGTTAACACCGGCAAGGCTCCCGTGCCCAATGGCTTCACAACGTACTTCTTTCAATTCTTTTGGCCCATGCTAAGATATTATGAAGTATGGTAACCGGTGGAGGAATCACACGCTCGCAGTCCCTCCCACTCTCAATGCAACCTTCTTACCGATACCTAAAGAAGAGAGGGGTCACTAATCCTAAAAATTTTAGACCCATAGCACTCTAAAATGTGATCTACAAAATCATCTCTCAGTAATAGCTCGTGACTCAAGCCAATCCTCCTCTTCATCATCTCCAAGGAGCAAATGGCGTTGAAGGAAGACAAATAATGGATAGCGTATTCGTTCATGAGATCGTCCACCGCCAAAGCACACGCATCGTGTATGTTCCTCGTTGACCTTCCAAAGCTCTTTGAAAAATTAAGCTGCACTATATAAAGAAGTCCCATGCCTTTGGCTTTCTACCCTGGGTAGATTTCATCGGATCTGAACCTCATCTCTCCACATTCTTTCTCAATCCTTTAGTCAACGGATCCCTCCCAACCCTCTTGGGGAATAAGGCAATGGCGGACCCCTCTCCCCCTTCTTTGTAATAATGGCAGAGGGCTTGGGACGTTACATAAAAACCTCCCTAGAAAATGGCTCTCTGCAAGGACTCTCCCTTCATATTCCAATGCACGCCTCCCACAATTAGTTTGTGGATGATACCATGCTCATGAACACCCCCACGGTGAAAGAAGCCAACAAGCTCAATTCCATCCTCTCTGACTTCAATGAAGCTACTGGCACCTCCTTCAACCTTGCAAAATCACATCTTTTCTTCTTCAATACCACCAAAGTCGTCCAACAACATGTATCTCAGCTACTCTCCATCTCGGTCTTCTCCCTACCAACTCACTACCTAGGCCTCTGTCCGACTTTATGTTCTCGCCAAACCATGGGACTCTCCTCGCTTCCTCCATCTCCAATCGCCTCAACAACTAGACCTTCATATATCTTAATCTTCCAATTAATCACTCTCCTCAAATCAGCTTCCAAGCCATCTCAGCCATCTTTTTTCTCACATTGTTGTGTTGATATTTTATGGTAGTTGTGGGAGGTTTTTACCCCCACGTGTGAACCTGAACAGAATAGAAGACTCCGGAAGCAAGAGAAACCCTAATGAATTGGCTAATAACCCTAGAAGTCTTCATTTACCAAGAAGAAAATTTATATTAGGCTATTAGTCTCAAAGAGAAGAAGCTCTATTTAAATAATAATAATATAATCAACGCATTACTGCCACCCTTAAGGAGAAGTCGCTCCCCAAATAACCCGCGTAATTACTATAAATAATAAATACCTCATTTGTAGCATCTCGCCATTAAAGAATAGAGTCGGCTCACAATGTTTCGAAGCTATGCAACACCGCAGCTTGGTGCAATGTGTTTGGTGAGGGAGTTAGGTGTGCAAATGCTAATAGCAAAATAGTTTTCGCATTACTGATATCTCTTGGTTATGGTTTGGACTATCGGATCAGCTTTTGTGATGCATTATCCGGTATTGATGTACCGCCCTTTGTTTGGCTATCTAGCCTAGGGTTGGCTCGAGGAATTCTTAGTCAAGGTTATGTACCGAGGGAGGTTTCCGCCTGGTTGGGTGACAAGGGTATCACAAATGGTAAAGAAAGCACACCATCTTCTATATTCTAACAAGTTATAATCCCACACCTCCTTCGGCCAACATAAAAACTGGAAGGAAACATAGCCGCTAGATATTGAGCTCGTTGAGGAACTCGCTAGGGTTACTAGCAGGAGGCCTAAAAGTATCATGTACTAGGGTTACCGTATAAGGCTGCGTAAAACCCTAAACCTCTGTTGAGGCACCTTATGGCTTAGATTGACTCACTGGATAGATCAATGCGCTCAGCCCAAGAGATCTCCCTGCACTTTTAGAAGGCCAAGATGTGAAGTTTGAATTTCTCGTCAAATCTAGGGTTTGACCAAGTCATGCCATGATAATTCTATAAGTCTGTGAACGTTGGGATGGAGCTCTAACTTCGAAAGCATGGAAGACAAGGATTGACCTCATCCTTGCTAAGAATAAAGTGTTGATATTGTGAAAGGAAAGATCGTGGAAGCCGAGTTTAAAGAAGGAGAGAAGGAACCGCAGAACGCTAAAATTTATGGAGAAGTTCAAAGACGCTGACATCACTTCATGAGTATCATAGTGGATTCCATAAAACCACTTGATAACCTACATCTCCCATCTTGACTCATATCGAAGAAGATGCACGATGTTCCCAATCCAATCTCTTCGCTAGGAAACATTGGACAAGTTATGAGTCCTAAGAATGATTCGCGGACATGAAGATGAATGATGACGACAAAGTAACATCCTACTCTTTGTAAGGATCTCCCGCCTAAGAGATCAACTGCCATTGAAGAGATTACTTCTAGAAAAGGAATTGGTGAACATAGTACTCAATGGTCTTCCCAAGACATGGGATGCATTTGCCGCAAGCATGAACACAAGGAAGGAGTACCCGACATTTGAAGAACTTTGGACTTTTTGTGCTCAAGAAGAATCAAGGATCAATGCAAAAGAGAAACCTCAAAAGAAGTACGATGATCAAGCCTTCACAGCATGGACTCTGTTAAGACAAGAGAGCCAATTATATATTACAGAAGACAATAAGGTTGCAGATGGAACCATGGACTCTATTATATATTGTAGAAGACAATAAGGACGGAGACGGAAGCATGGACTCAGTCAGACGAAGGGAGCAGATTATATGCACTCTTACATGAAGAAAGGATTAGGAGGGAGCTAATCCTATGATCCATTGAAGATGATGAAATGAATATATCCATGGTAGCAGTCATGACAAACAGTACGTGTTCAACTCAACTACAGAAGAAGACCTCTTCAAGGAAAAGCCTTAAAGTATTTCTGCTTGTCCATCCAGATCCATGAACCGATGATGAACGTAAGAAGTGGAATCTCTAGGGCATGGAATCTATAAGAAACTCCATGGACCCAAGAGCTAAAGAAAAACATGAAGAAGAACATGAAGATTTCAAGAAAGAAGAATCAGAACAACCAATCATTGTATCAAGAATCACAAGATTACCAGCCTGATA
>SNQJ01S0210996.1:15422-27034 GCA_010110895.2 Picea sitchensis | reverse complement strand
TTTTTATCGAGCCCGAGCCAGTTCCTTCTCACTGGTGTTTTCAATTTTAAAGAGTCTGAAAAACTTAAAGAAGACTCTTTCTGGTAGTTGTTCTTCTTATTTGTTTATCTACATGGGAACACCACCAATTTTCTTTTGTCTTTGTTAGTCAAAAATAAAGAAAAACTTCATCTCATGACACACCTATGTACAGAAAATTAATTTATACAATTTGAACTTACTATGGTAGGTCAACAGGAGGGAAAAACCTCTCTCTTACCAGTTGCATTTCAGCAATCTGAAGAACGTTTTTGATGAAATCCTCCTTTGACAACGGTTTGTGATAAACCTTCAACCGATGTCCATTTACAACAAGGGAAGTCTTCTTTTCATCAATAGATTTTATCCTTACTGCACCATTGTCATATACTGTATCAACCTCATAGGGCCCCATCCATCTGGTAGACAATTTGCCTTTGAAATTTTTAAATCTGTTATCATAGAGGAGCGCCCAATCACATGGATGGAAGGACTTCTGTTTAATGTACTTGTCGTTCCATTTGGTCCTTTGTTCTTGTATCAAGGTGGTTCTTTGTAGAGCATCTTGCCTTATCTCATCAAGCTTGTTCAATTGTAATAGCCTCTATTTTTTAGCTTCATTCAGGTCCATTCCTAATTGCATGGTAGTTCTGAAGGTCTTTACCTAAAACTCTATGGGCAATAGTACCTGCTTCCCATTTACCAACTCATATGGTGTATGGACTATTGTATTTCTCCAGGATATCTTGTAGGCCCACAAGGCCTCAGACAACCTATCAGCCCAGTCTTTGTGATGCAGTTGAACAGTCTTAGTGAGGATGGCCTCTATCACTTTGTTGGTCGATTCTACTTGGACATTGGCTTGGGGGTGATAGGGTGAAGACTTTTTGTGTCTTATTTTGTATTGTTTGGTAAGGGCCTTAACCAAATTTGAGGTGAATTGTGTTCCTTGATCTGTGACTATTTCCCGCGGTACCCCGAAGCGAGTGAAAATTTCCTCAAAGAGAAAATCTACAACGGATTGTTCATTAGCTGAATACAGGGCCTTGGCTTCTACCCATTTTGTTACATAGTCTGTGCAAACTAATCTGTACTTTTTCTTTCAGGACATGGGATTGATAGGTCCTACAAAGTCTAAGGCCCATTTTTCAAAGGGTTCGATTACTACTTGGGCTTGGAGTGGCATTTCATCAACTGATGTAGGTCTTCCCATTCTTTGGAAATCATCGCAGTTGGCCACGTATTTCTTTGCATCTTTAAAAATGGTCGGCCAATAATAGCCAGATAGTAAGATTTTGTAAGCTGTCCTTTTGTCAGCAAAGTGGCCACCACATGGGCCATCATGACATCCTCTGAAGATATCCTGCATTTCGTCTTCCCAGACACATCTTTTGATTACCAAATCAGGTCCTGTTCGATATAGGGTATCTTCATGCCACATATAATTGGCACTTAGCTAAATGATTCTCTATTTTTCTCTGGATGTCATACCTTAAGGCATCTTGTCGGTTACCAAATAGTTGGCTACATCTTCATACCAAGGGGTGAAAGTAGAAATAGCAAATAAATTCTCATCCAAAAAATCATCATCTACTAGAGTATTGTCACCTGTATGGATAAGCCTAGACATAAAATCAACAACCAAGTTATCTCTTCAAGACCTATCTATAATAGTGATATTAAATTCTTGTAGTAACAAGAGCCATCTAGTTATTCTAGCATTTGTAACAAGTTTATTCATTAGAAATCTGATATCTGAGTGATCTGTGTGCACAAAAACTTTGTATCTTGTTATATAGTGTCTAAACTTGTTGATGGCATGTACTACTGATAAGAATTCTTTCTCTATGATACTATAGTTTTCTTCAGTAGGTGAGAGGTTCTTACTAACAAAGTATATAGCATAAGGAATCTTCCCTTCCCTTTTTCCTAATACGACTCCCAAAGTGGTATCTGAGGCATCTGTACAAATATGGAAAGGAAGAGACCAGTTTGGACCTCTCAATGCAGGAGCACTTGACAGTTTTATTTTTAAGATTTCGAAAGAGATTTAGCATTTCTCATCCCAATAGAATTTAGCATCTTTTGTTAGCAGTTTGAAAAGGGGGGCTGCTAGGTTTGTAAAATTTTGAATAAACCTCCTATAGTAGCCGGCATGCCCTAATAAACTTCTAATTTCCTATTGTGAACTAGGGATCTTAATTTTGGAAATAATGTCAATTTTTGCAGGGTCCACTCTTATTCTGGTACTGGAGATGTGGTGACCTAGAACGATTCCTTCAGTAAGCATCATTCTTGATTTTTCATGACTGAGTGAGAGGTTGGTCTCTCTACATCTAACCAATACCTTCTTCAAATTATCCAATGCCTGTTGGAAATCATCCCCATATACCGTGAAGTCATCCATGTAGACTTCCACACAATCATTGGTCCAATCGGAGAAAATAGCCAAGACAACCCTCTGAAAGGTAGCAGGGGCATTACATAACCCAAAGGGGAGAACCCTATAAGCNGAGTGAGAGGTTGGTCTCTCTACATCTAACCAATACCTTCTTCAAATTATCCAATGCCTGTTGGAAATCATCCCCATATACCGTGAAGTCATCCATGTAGACTTCCACACAATCATTGGTCAGATCGAAAACAATATCCAAGATATCCCTCTGAAAGGTAGCAGGAGCATTACATAATCCATAGGGGAGAACTCTATAAGCATAGGTTCCCCAAGGGCAAGTGAATGTGGTATTATCCTAGTCTTCTGGTGAAATTTGTATTTGGTTGTAGCCACTAAACCCATCCAGAAAAGAAAAGTACATTTTCCCAGATAAAGTATCCAAGACCTGATCTATGAAAGGTAAAGGAAAGTAGTCTCTATAGGTGGACTTGTTTATCTCTCGAAAGTCCACACAAAACCTCCATTTCCCGTTTTTCTTTGGTACAGTGACTAATGGGCAGACCCATTTGCTATCTGATATAGGGTAAATGAAATTGGCTTGTAGGAGTTTTTGGAGTTCTTCCTTTACTATATCTTTCAAGGCTGGGTTCATTCTTCTCTGAGGTTTTCGGATAGGTATGATTTGATCATTAGTGTAAATATGATGTATACATGTATCTGGGTGGATTCCTTTCATGTCAGAGTAATCCCATGCAAATGCATCAGATTGCCCCTGAATCATTTGTACCAGCTTTTGTTGTTGATCTGTTTCTAGGCTGGCATTGATATACAGGGACTTCCCAGGTCTGATTTCTACAGCTTGGATAGTGGACTCCTTCCCTTCCTCTATTTGCAAAAAAGTGGTTGTTGTAGAAGTAGAAGGGTGCCAAATTTCTTGAAATTCAGGGCTAAAGATGTGTGTGTAGTTGGGGAAAGATTGGGGATAGTCAATGCATGCCGAAGCAGCCAATAATAGACTTAGGATTTGTTCTTCAAATTGTTCTTGTACTCCTTTTACTTGTTCAAGTGTCAACAAGGGCTGGGTACATTCCTCCTCCCCATACAGATTCTCCAACCAGAGAGGGAATTATGTGGTTGGCTGGGCAGGAGGAAAAAGGATAAGTTTCTGACTTTGAGTGCCATTGGAAATTATCATTTCTCTAGATCGACAACTGATGAATGCATCGGCAGTGGCCAACCAAGGTCGACTTAGTACCACTGGGTGTCCTGGTTTGGGGGATTTGGGGTGGATTACCAAGAAATCCACAGGATATTCCCAAGAGGCCAATGTCATTGTTATATCATCTAAACTTCCTGCTGGGGTGATGACTGATTTATCTGAAAGCACTAGCAAAGTTTGTGTAGGTCTTAAATAATCTAGTTACAGTGTTTTCATAGTGTTTACTGACATCACATTTGTTGTTTCCCCTAGATCAATCAATGTGTTAGGCAAGGCAACACCATTGATTTCTATGGTTACTATTGGGTTCCCTGGATCACTATACTTGGAAGGAATTTCTGTTATAAACTCAGATAACTGTCCTACCACCCGTATGAGATGAGGTTCCTTCCTCTTTCTCCCTGGATTTTTAATGCAGAGGTCCCTTACAATTTTAGCATAGATAGGTATGTCTTTAATGGCCTCTAGTAGTGAAATCTTTACACATATATTCTAGAGTTCAGTCTCTAGATTATGTTCTAGAGGTTCCTCAGTTTTCTTCATGAGCAGCCTTTTTGGGTAAGGGGGATTCACTTCATGGGGTGTTTCTGCTGCAAAGGAGTTGGGAGAAGGGATTTCTTGTGGTATTGGGGTGTTTCTTTCTTTGTTCATTGGATCAGTCATATGTTCTTTTATTTGAATCGTTTGGGCACCTATTTGTTCCTCTTGGTTTGTGTGATTATGCACATGTTCTTCTTGAATGACCATAGTGGGATTTGTTTTGTTTACAATCCTTCCTAACCTTAATTCAATTCCATTAAATGGAGCTGGCGTTATTACATATGTAGGAAAGGTTTGTACTTCAACATTTTGTATAGGTTGTGTCGGTCTGTTATTTGGGTTAGGGATAGGTTGTGTAGGAATAGGAGTAGGCCGAGGAGGGTTTTGGATGGGTGTAGCCTGCATTGGTTGCTGCATGTTTGGATTCATGGGTAGTGCAAGTGGTTGTTGTGGTTGTGGAGGTGGAAGAAGAGCAAGGGGGTTAAAACCTATAAGCAACTATGAAATATTCGAAGGATATTGTGGATAGGTGACAAAATTTGTTGGCTGAAAGGGGACATTCCCATATATAGGTCCTCTCCACCCCTATTTCCAAGGTTGGGTTTGTGTTGAACATTGAGGATAAGACATGGGAGGTAACCATTGTTGTTGGGGTATTGTGTACTTGGGTCGACAAACATGCTGGGGTTTTGTTGTCTCCATGGTTTCCTAGGGGGGTAAGATGTCCCAGGTTCTCCTCCTCCCTTGAACATGGCCTTGAGTCCAGGGAGAGAAGGGCATTGATTAGTAGGATGTTTCTCTGGGAAAATACCACAGAGTTCAATAACATTGAGGGGGCATTCCTTTTCAGGGTGTTTCCTCCTACACTGATGACAGAAGATTGCTAATGCAACATTTTCTTCCTCTTGTTTTCTTTTAATTTGCATGGTATCTAGTTGGGAACTGATGGTGCATAGGATATCTATTTTAAAGTCTTCCAATAGATTTCCTAGCTCAATCCTTGTGACACCTTCGGATGTAGGTTTAGCAATTCTATTGGTAGGGTTCCTTATACTTTTTCCTATTTTAGCTTGACTGCGAGAGTATCTTTTACAGTATTCTGTTATGTCTGCAAATGGTTTTTGGTATATGTCCCCAGAACTCATAAGGTTTAACACTTCAATGCAATCATCCCTCACCGCCTTTAGAAAGATAGTCCTAACCGTAGTTGTATCTAAGGAAAACTGCTTAGTCTTTTGGTAATTGTATAAGAACCTTTCTAAGTAGTATTCTAAGCTTTCTTCTTCTGATTGCTGCATTTTGAATATATCATTCCTAGCATCCCTAGGTCTGCAGTAATCCTGGTTTTTTTGGAGGAAGGTCTCTTTCATACCATCCCAAGACAAAATTGTGTGTTCCCCTAAGTTCATGAACCACCGTAGTGTCGAATATTTTAGTGTGGCTAGGAAAAGTTTTAATTTCTGAGCATTATCTGTGTAGTTATAGCTTCTACATAATATGTCAAATTCAAATAAAAATGAGTCAGGGTCTTCTGTTGACATACCTCTGAAATGAGGAAGTGAATATAATGGAATGTTCTTCATAGCAACGTCTTTATCTATATCCAGTATGGGGAATCCAAATGTCTCTGTTTCATTGACTGTGTTTCCCTCTTCTTCTGCCATGTTTTCGAGCACTCTATAGGGAGGTAGTGAATTTTCTCCACTAAGTGATGGTTCCACCATCGGGTTCTCTGGTATCTTTGGATGTTCCAAGGTTTTGTGTGGTCTTCCAACAACAGATGCAGCCTCTTCTATTATCACTGTTGCTTCTTTTCCAGTTTCTCTTCTGGATGGGGTCGCTAGTGTTGCCTTCTGTTTTTTATCTGGATAGTGGCTTCAAATCTAGTACCTTTTGCTGCTGTTGCAATTGTTGCCTTTGATCTCTCTCCTCTGAGAATTTTTTCTGCACGAGTTTTTCATGAATTAGTATAAGGGGGGGTTTTCTTTGTCGTTTGTTTTTCTGGTTTTTCTGAGTTTTTAGGAGCAATAAATCTGCTTTTATTATCTCTGTACCTACTCATAAAAAAAATGAAATCAATGAAAATGCAAATTCCTAATAAAAGGTAGGAGGACAACCTGACTTTAGAGCAAACCCACCAAAGTATATGTGCAAGTTCTTACCTCTCGTCTTACCGTCTTCTCTCCACCCTCAGATTATCCTCAAATCCAATCCAATACTTCATCAAACCAAAAAAAAAATGTTACCTGTTACCGTTTTCAACTCCCTGGCAACAACGCCAAAATGTTGGTGCATAAATATATTCACTTTATATCTCACACTCATTTAAATGTCAATCCGAGATTCGTAATCAAAAGAGTCATTACACCATATGTGCCGAGAACAAGTAACTTATTTAAGTCTGTTGCATATAGAAAATAATTAATAACGTAAAAGCAAGATCTCTAAATTCTTCAAAATATCCTCTGAACCTAAAACTGATAATAAAACTTTAGACAAACAATCAATCAAAGAAATGTTGTCTCAAGGAAACAAGTATGTTCATGCTAGGAACTTGTATTGAAAAGATGAACTTTTAAGAAGCTTATTTTATGTAACAATTAAAGAAATCAATTTCAACCACTCTGTAAACAAAATCCAACTTCAATCTCATGTAACTCAATCAAACCAACACAGGGGAGATTCAGTATGACTAAAAGACTTTATTACAGCACATGTAGACAAAAGATAAAGTCTCTTGGTCCTCTGCGATACTGCAATCATGAAATTAAAATATCAGTCCACACTTCCCAATCGTGAGATATCTACCTACAATACTGAAAAATCAAATGTATATTCAATATAACTCTTGCTATTATACACCAATAAAAAATGATGAACTCAATGTTTAATCCTCAGAATGAAATAAAGACAAATCACACACACACATTGTTGTGAACTACAAATGTAAACACACAAAACATATACAATGAGGATTACCTTAGTTGGGGTGGTGGGCCCTTGCCAAACCAACAAGGAACCTCTTAAGGAGTTAACAGACTAAAACTTTCACTCACATCCAAGAATTGGCATAAAAGATCTTCTGTATTAATTCAACTGGTAAATTGGATCAACAATCTTTTACTTCATACATCATGACAACAAGTATTGTCTGATTCTTAATGTAGATTTCTCTTACATTCCTTTCTACACAACATTCCTTATATAAGGTAAGTCGATACTACCAATATCTATGGATAAACATCAAACAGTTCGGGAAATTCCAGAATTAAAATTTACATTGAATATTAAGGAGTCGACTCCATCCTCATGACACGAAGTGCATGAGCGATGGAGTCTCTTGCAACTATAGAACTAACTCGGATGCTTCTATCCAACCATCTTCTCTAAATATCCACCATTATCCAGGTCCAACTGGTGCATCTCGAAACAAAGGTTTTAGTACCGAATTGCACACAGTCACAAGTCTGATACCGGAACAGAACAGAGCAAGGAGTACCGGAATAACGCACATCTTGGTACCAGATCAAAACTGCCTTGGGTACCAGAATGGATTCGGTACCCGATTACATGGTGTCTGATAGTGTCGGATAGACTACTCATAAATCAAATTATTAGAACTATACAAAATAAAACACTTTTAATAGAATTAATTAAAGAAAGTTAAACAAACATGCTTTAAATCACCAATTACCTCTTGTAGACATGACATAGCTCTTAGGCATGTATTTTGGGAGGGAATAGTCCAGTATAGGTTTATATCAGAGGAAAAAAGACTTGGATAGAGGGTAAGATAGGGTATTATTTTATGGCAAAATTGAGACTCAACAGTGATCCGACACTCAGGTAATTAGGTGATCCTGTACCAACTACAAATTTTACACACAGGTGATCCGACACTCAGGTAATCAGGTGATCTTGTACCAACTGCAAATTTTACACACAGGTGATCCTGTACCAACTGCAAAATTTATACACAGGTGATCTGACACTCAGGTAATTAGGTGATCCTATAACGACTGCAAATTTTACACACAGGTGATCCTGTACCAATTGCAAGTCTTACACATAGGCGATCTGACACTCAGGTGATCCCGTATCAATTACAAATTCTACACACAGGTGATCCAGTACTTAGATGATCTAGTACTAGTAAGAATATGATGGGTAACTTTCATCATGTTTCTAAGTCGCTATCAAATTATTAGTGCGAGGACATACATATTCTACATTTTTTTTCGTATTATTTAAAGGAATTAGACTTAATATGCATTTAGAATATCTGATTGCTCTTGGATCATGACATAGCCCTTTTTTGTCATGAATCTCTGTAGAAATATTAGACCTCACCACCGTAAGAAGGAAGTGTCCTACGAAACAACAAAAATGCAAAATCACGATGTCTTTTATCGGATCAAACTCCCACTGTCTATCTGATAAATAAACCCCATGATTAGTTTTCGTACTATATGAGACGACGTGAACCATGAATCTCAGCATATCAAGTAATGATCCCAGTCGATTTCATATACAAAAGTCCTGATCATAACGACCACCTCCTTTCGTAAATGTCGTTCGCCACCAAGCTTCCCACGAATATGGAAACCGTTAGTAGATCTGACTTACCTCACCATGTCATCATGAGGATCGACGTGACCATTGTAATCTACACTTCCATTCATAAATGATCCTCTGGATGGCTCTGCCATCCATATGAGCATTATTTACCCTTGTTATCATACTATCTACAGACACCCTATGCCTTCGTATCCCTTGTATGTTTCTCCCAACCGATACTCTATCATTTGGTACTCAACCCTCTGTCCATGCCTTATCCACCTATGAGAATTGCTTAAAATAGCATGGGGGTTGACAGGCACGAGCCAATATTTCAAATATACAAAGAAACCACAGAATATCAGGCTTGTAAGAAAAAATATGAACAGGCAGGTTGGGTGTCGTTCTTGGAGAAATTCAAGGGCCATCATGAGGGAATTTCTCTCATATTTTCACAAACATATGATGGAGAGAATGTGCAGCTTGGGGATGTGAAGTTAAAAATTACAGAGACCACTATAGCAGAGGCTATGGGTCTCCCGATGGCTGGAGAAAGATACTTAAAAAGAGTAATCGTGGACAAAACGCTCTGTCAACAATTCCTCAAACTGGAACATTACGATGTTGATTGGACCAAGGGTGTCCCTTGGAGCTATATCAAAAAAAAATACTAGACAATGCTTATAAGTCTCCAGGAATTCCTCACCTGTGACGGAAGGTATGTTTTGACCTTCATTTATCATTTAAATCTTTTGTCACATTTTGAGGGAGGACCACAAATAAATTTTCCCCATTTTTTATGGATGATTCTAAAGAAAATGGCAAGAGGGGTGAGGTCAGTTTCTAAGAAGCCCGAGACTAGTCTTCATCATCACGGTTTAATCAAACTTATGGTTGTTCATGCTCTAAAAACACAAGGGGGTAGTTGGAAACAGTTGCTCCAACAGAGATTCACTCAAGAGAAATCCAAGTCGGACGAGACATGGGAGGCAGGGACACTAGGGATGATTTTGAGGATGAAAATTTATATTAAAATTTAGAAACATGGGCTAATCTCACTAGTCCTTAATAAGAAAAATGTAAAATGTTTGGCAATAGTTTTGTAAAACTATTCAAATTACGAAGGATTTTATATACTTTCTATAAACGTTTGGTGATTTTTAAGGTAAAATAAATTTATTCTATGGAGTTTGGGTGAATCGTTTTTAGAAAATATGGAAATTGGCGAATCTTTTTTTGGGGAAAATGATGGAAAATTAGCCCATTTGCGAAATTTAGCCCCTAAAAGCAAAGAAAGATATGGCGTCAGAAGGTAAAGAAGACACTGTTGCGCCCAACTCCTCTCAGCTCATTGAGAAATCAGTGACAGAAAATTCTATCGTGGGAGAACCTATTATATCAAGAAAGAAGACAACCACTCAATTCCAGAGAGTAAGCTCTACTGTGGTTCAAAGGGGTAAAAGACGAAAGGAGGGCTCATAACCATGTGGTCAATCAGATAGCGTTCCCAAAACAATTATGGAAATTCCATCAGAACCAACCAGTCAAATAGAGCAAACCCCTGACTCCCAATTACAAAACAAGAAAAAGTCTGCACCAGTTGAAGCATCTAGCTTAGTCCTACACCTTAAATACCAACAGTCACAGAATAAGAAACAAAAGAAGGAGATGAATAAATAGAAGATTTTACTAGAGCCAACCGTAAAACCCCCTCCAAAATCCCCTAAATAATTGAAAAGTATTTCTGAAGTTATTTAGCCTTCCCAAAGCTCAGTTGGTGGCTTGAAGGAGACTGCTAAGGTGACAAGTAAACATAGAAAGGGACTAGAAGGAAAGGAGGTACAAGTTCCAGAACCCACGCCTCAATCTTTTCGGTTAGGAATACGAGTTTTCCAGTAGAAGCAAACCCCAGAAGTTACAGTTCAAGCCCGCCAGATAAAGGTCCAGTCAACACAGGAAGTACAGGTGTCCAGGCCTGTCCCTAATAGGAAATCAAAGAAAAGGAAATTGTTTGAAGAAACTCCCACCCCTGTCAGCAAGTCTAATAAATCCTCGCCACCCATACGCAGGACCACCAGAAGTATGGCTAAACAGGAGACGATTCCAAACATACCTTCTCCTCAAAGAGAACCTATGGATATTCCAAGTTCTCCGGACAAAGAGAGTGGTTGCGGAGCTGCCACAAGTGAAACAGAAGGACTGGTAACAATAAGTGAGACAGAAGGATTGGTAAAATAAACTTTGATGGATTTGAGGAAGGGAGAAGAAGCTCAAAAGGTGGTCACTAAGGAAGCACTCACATCGAGTGCAAGCAAATCCTTGAGCAGATGAAAGATGATGATAAAGGTCCTAAGGAGTGTGAGGAAAGAAAAAGAGGCTCAAGAGATGGTGGCCAAGGAAGTACTCACACCAAGTCCAGACCAGTCCCTGAATGAACCAACGTTATTAATAGAAATTGAGAGATTGAAACAAGAAATTGAAGAATACAAAATATTGGATAGGCATATCAAGGCAGAGAATGCAGAATTGAAGATACAGCATGCGGAAGTCTCTGCCAAACTTAACAAAGTCTTGTGATTGGTCCATTACACTAGGGTGATCAAGAAGGAATTGAAGAATGAAGCTTCTGGTGTTAACATTTTGCAATCTGAGGAATGACAGAGGAAGGTCCAATTGTGCAGAAAAGTTGTTTTTTGGGTATCAGTTTTTGATAACATTGCATGAAGACATGCAACATCTTCAGCATGGGGGAAATGTTGAGTCTCCATTTTGCCATAAGATAATACCCTATCTTACCCTCTATCTAAATCTTTTTGCCTCTGTTATAAACCTATACTGGACTATTCCCTCCCAAAATACATGCCTAATAGCTATGTCATGTCT
>SNQJ01S0210996.1:0-11081 GCA_010110895.2 Picea sitchensis | reverse complement strand
TGTATGTATGTATGTATGTATGTATGTATGTATGTATGTATGTATTCTTCGTGAATTGAAAGGACCTGTAACATTGTTTGGCAAATTTTGTTTGTCATATGCTTAAATCTGACAAAATGGTCACTTGCACATTTTGCATAATTAAGGAGTTTAAGCATATCAACTCAAAATACGTATTCTATAAATGGAAGAAGGTGATGGATCCTCTAGCCATGATAAAGAGGCCGAAGGCCACAATACAAGAGTTGGTAATGCAGAGACAGAATCCAATGGACACAAGGGCTGAGGGGAGAAATAAACATTGATAGAAACTGTAAGAATCCTGAAAATAGAAGTGCATAGCTACAAGGAAGACAATGAGAGGTTGATGAGAGAGAAAAGTCAGATAAATGCTCAAGTTTTGCAGAGATTAAATCAGTTGCAAGGACACACAAAGAATGGATCAAATCAAGAGGAAGAAGCCAGGTATCATGAAAGAAGAGATGATCATGGAAGATCTTGTTATTCTAGGAGTGCTAATAGAGCTCATAGGAATCACTCACCTCCTTACTCAACAAGAAGGTCTTATGCATTTGAAGATTCCATAAGCAATCTAGAGGCATCTCCTGTTAGGAACCAAATAAGAAGGCATGAAATGGACAGTTTGCAAGGAGATTTGAGGAAGCTCAAGCCACCATCCTTTGATGTTGAAAGGTAAATGGAAGATGATGTTGAAGCATTGTTGCTTGGACTTAGGAGATATTTCCAATTGCATAACTATTCATCAAACCTAGAAGCCAAAATTTCCACCTACCATTTACATGGGAAAGTTGCCATGTGGTGGGACCAACTGAAGTAAGTTGATCATATTAATGAGAATATGATTAATTGGAAGCATTTCAAGAACTATTTTCATAAGGAGTACCTCTAAGATAATTTCTATGACAATAAAATGCAGGAGTTATTTGAACTTCGGTTGGGAAGCATGTCTATGGAAGAATATGAGAAGAATTTCTTGGGTTGTTAAAGTAGGTTGGGTTTATAAATGATGAAAAGGTCAAAATAGATAGTTTTTTGAGTAGACTACCATCCTTTTTATAAATAAAATATTTGGTATGGTGAACCCAAGACCTTGATTGAGGATATCAAGAAAGCCAAGTACTTGTATGAGCAAGGACAAGGCATAGAATCCATGCAAAAATATTGGAAGGATAAGAAGAAGGATAAGTCTGATAAGAGGAAGAAGGGATTCAAGCCTCATTTCCATAGAAATGATCCTAATAAAAATCATCAAGACTGGTATGCTAAGGATGAATCCAAGAAACAAGACTCCTTGGGAAAAAGGGGAAGGCCACTAATCCAATGTTGGGGATGCAAGGAATATCACTTGTACAAGGATTTCCCTCACAGAAAGGGCAGAGTGAAGACCGCGCAAAACCTCCAAGAGGCTACGAAATTCGAATACATGGGATGAATTTATGCAACCTTAGATGATCAAAAGGAAGAACACCAGTCCAACATGATCGAGGTGGAAGGTAAGATCATAAATCAATATGTTGTTATTTTAATTGATTCAGGAGAAATTCATTGTTACATTGAGCCTAAAATAGTGGATAGATTACATTTGGAGAAACGCAAGCTTGGGAAATCAATTTTGGTTCAACTAGCCACTGGAACCAAAAGTAGAATCCATGATATGGTCAGATGTTTTTCCATAAGTATTAATGGTGTGAACACTAGTTCTGATATAAATATCATACCATTGGGGTCTTATTATATTATAATTGGAATGGATTGGTTGGAAAAGCATCATGTTGTCCTAGATTTTCATATAAAGACATTTACATGTCTTGATGGAGATGGAAAACAGAGCACTATGAAAGGTGTACCAAGACCCATCTCTATAAGCTAGATTTCAACCTTACAGTTGAAGAGATGTTTCAGAAAAGGGTGTTAGTTGTATGAAACCGATGTGGAGGATATGGAAAAGACAAAGGGGCCAAGCCTTGAAGATTTTATGGTACTACAAGAATTCAAGGATGTATTCTAGGAAATACCAGGGTTTCCACCAAAAAGGGAAATATATTTCTCTATTGATTTAGTGTTAGGAGCTTCCCTGATGTCAAAAACACCTTATAGAATGAGCACACCATAGTTAAAATAATTACAAATGCAATTGGAGGAATTGTTGAAGAAAGGGTAAATATACCCAAGTGTTTCACCTTGGGGAGTGCCCACACGCTTTGTCAAAAAGAAGGATGGGACCTTGAGGCTATGTATTGAATTTTGATAGCTGAATAAGTCTACTATAAAGAAAAAGTTTGATTTACCCAGAATTGATGACCTCTTTGATCAGCTAAGAGGAGAAAAGATATTTGCAAAAATAGACTTGAGATTGGGATACCATCAGGTAATAATCAAGGAAGAATACATCCATAAGACAACCTTCGGAACCAGGTATGGTCATTCTAAATTTGTAGTGGTGCCATTTGGACTAACGAATGCACTAGTTGTCTTTATGTGCTTAATGAATGGCATATTCAGAGATTACTTGGATACGTTTGTCATATTATTCTTGGACGACATACTTGTCTATTCTATGTCAGAGGAAGAGCATGAACATCACATAAGATTGGTATTTCAAGTGCCAAGTGAACATAGGTTGTATGCCAAGCTGAGTAAGTGTTCTTTTTATCAAGAACATATCCATTTCTTGGGGCACATTATTTCGTAACAGGGTATAGCAGTGGATCTAGAAAATATTGAAGCCATTAGAGGATGGCCAATGCCCAGGAATGTTTCAGAAGTCATATCTTTTATGGGATTAGCTGGTTACTACAGAAGGTTTATAGCAGGGTTCTCTAAGATTGTTCCTCCCATCACTTCTTTGAAAAAGAAGGGAATGAAATTTTAATGGACATATAAATGTGAAAAAAAAAATAACTTGTTGAAAGAGTTACTCACTAGTGCACCTATGTTAATGATTACTGACCCAAATGAAAGTTGTGTGGTATGTACAGATGCATGTAAGGAAGGACTTGGTGGAGTCCTCACTCAAAATGGACATGTCATTGATTATGCATCCAGAAATCTTAAGTAACATGAGAGGAACTATGCGACACATGACTTGGATCTAGCTACCATTGTTCACACATTGAATATGTAGAGGAATAATCTCATGGGGAAGAGATTTGAATTAAGAACATACCAGAGTGGTCTGAAGTATCTTTTTGAAAAAACAACTTTTAATTCTAGGAAAACAATATGGTTGTAATTTTTAAGTGAATACGACTTTGATATCAAGCATATCGAAGAAAAAGAAAATAAAGTTATCGATGCACTTAGTAGAAGAGTACATATCATGCATGCTACAACTGTCAGTATGCATCAGTCAGACTTGAAGAGAAGAATTTTAGATGGTGTTGTTATAGATCAACATTACCTATAGGTAAAGGAAAGCTTGCGGCAAGAGGATATAAAATAGAAAATGAAAGAGTATGAGATAAAGGAAGATGGATGACTTATGCATAAAAATAGAATTTATGTCCCTAATTCCATAGAACTTAGGAAGTTGGTATTAAAATAAATGCATAATGTCCCATATGTTGGACATCCTGGTTACCAGAAAACAATTACAACATTAAGAAGATAATTCTTTTGGACGGGGATGAAGAAGGATGTTGTTGATTACATCTCCAGATGTATGGAATGTCAGAGAGTGAAGGTTGATCATAGACACCCAACGAGCTTGCTACAACCATTACCAATTCCAGAGAAGAAATGGGAAGTGATAACCATTGAATTTATAACTAAATTTCCAAGGAAAATGAGGCAAAATGATTCAAACATGGTAGTGGTTGATAAATTGACAAAGGCTTCTCATTTTTTTCCTATGAAAACAACTCATACAACAACGAATATTGCAGAAATTTACTTGAAGGAAATTGCTAGGTTGCATGGGATACCTAGCACAATTGTCTCAGACAGAGACACGAAGTTTACTTTGAATTTATGTAAGGGATTATTTAAAGGATTTGGTACAAATATGAAATTTATCACAACATACCATCCATAGTTATATGGGAAGATAGAGAGGGTCAACCTAGTAATTGAAGACATGTTGAGAATGTATGTGATGGATAAGCCATCTAAGTGGGAAGATTACTTGCACTTGGTTAAGTTTTCCTATAATAATGGGTATCAATATTCATTGAAGATGAGCCCATTTGAAGCCTTGTATGGTATGAAATGCAGTACTCTAGTAAGTTGGGACAACCCAACATACAGAGTGGTACTTGGGCCAGAGTTGCTCAAGGATATGGAAGACCAGATGGTTAAGATTAAGTAGAATTTAAAGGCATCTCAGGATAGAAATTTTTTTTATGTAGATAAGAATATGACAACAAGAGAATTTAAAGTAGGGGAGAATGTTCTTTTTAAAGTGAATCCCAACAAGAGCTCTTTGAAGTTCGGTAGTTGTACCAAGTTGGCAGTCAGATTCTGTGGTCCATTTGAGATATTGGATATAATAGGGTCAGTTGCATACATGATTCATTGTTTGTTTCCATGAATGTGCATAATGTATTTCATGTCTCTTTACTAAAGAAATATGTACATGATCCTAACCATGTTATTGATTGGCATCTGATTCATGTAGAGATAGAGGGAGACTTTCAGGTCCAGCTAGTGCGAATATTGGACATAAAAGTTATAATGCTCCGAAATTGAGTTATAGATCTAGTAATAGTCCAGTGGACCTACTACGGTCTACAAGTAGCTACTTGGGAGAATGACGATGCCATGTGGGAAGAGTACCCATAACGTTTTGAATAAATTTTGGAATTTTTATTCATGTTTGTATATGCACTGAGGACAATGCCAAAATAAGGGGGATGGGATGTAACAGCTCGGGTTTTGAGCCCCCATATTAAATAATTTATTGTTACACTGTTGAGAGGCCACAATGCTTAAGAAATGTAATTTTTTTATCATTATTAATAATAAATAAATTGTTGGATGCTAGACGGACAAGGACTAGAGTTATAGGGGGCTATGATTCCACAAGAGAGGGGGCTTGAGGGGATAAGTATTTTATTTTATATTTTATTCTCCATTTTTATTAATGGAGAATAGCAGTGACATGAGCTTCTTGGGGGAAGTCCAAGAGGTTCTTGATCCCCACGAATTACATAAACTCATCCCTTTCCTGTTGGGGGTGTTCATCCTCTCTTACTGTCATTTCTTGTCCTCGTTCTATTGCTGGTCGATTCACTATTCCCTCACGCATATAGTCACTCGATTGTTAATTGTTTCACACCTCTCGTGGACACTCACTCCATTCATTTCTATCACCCACTCATATTTCCTTGTCCGTGTCTTGGCTTGGGAAAGGAATACAACCTGTTGAACATAATCCATCACATTGTTGGTTGTAGAGATCGCTGGTGTAGTCCAACCATAGTTTGAGGCCTACATGTCTGAGATGCTTGGCTTGTGTCCAAAGTTTCTCACAGATGCGAGTCCTGAGAGTCTCAGCATGGATATTCTGGACCAACTACACTAGAGACCTGGAAGGAGAAGGACTGCCTGAGGGACTACGTGGTAGAGAAGGGTGGGGGTCCATTCTCTCAGGTTGTGCAGGCTAGGTAGAAGAGAGTTGGGTGCTAGGAAGCCTGTGAGAGATTGAGTGTTGACTAGTTTGGGAAGCCGAGTAACACTCTACAACTGTCCTTGCATATTCATAGCCCTGGCTCGGGGGTGACATTGTTGTTGAGAGTTGGAATAATAGTGTCTATGGTTGGGTTGAACGTCTTTGGTATGTATCTAGTCGGTGGTTTTTTTCGATAAAAGATAAGTGCTCTCTATTATGGTATTATTTACCTGTGTATGGATTATTTCCTCTTTGTATTTATTTATCGTTGAATTCGATATGTTTAGAGTATACATGCTCACTGGTTATTGTTGTGCATGTCATTTAGTTCCTTTCTTTTATGCATCTTTATTAATTTGAAAGGTTTTTGTAAGAGAAAGAAGTACGAGAGCGGGCTTGAAGTAGTGTAGCCCATCATGTGGGTGGATGGGTATGTTACAGTGATACCAATTTTCGAATAGATACTTGATATATTTTTGGATATGAGGGTATTTGATTTAATGTAGTCACAAGAAGTGATGAACTTCAAATATCTATTGGCTATATGAATGTCGTTCAAACCCATGAGGGGGTATCCACAATACCATTGCTAATAAAAAGAGGATTTAATTGTAATGAAATTTCTTGGCTACATTATGGGCATCCAAACAATCATCTATAAATTCGTTCAGTACATATCATGCCTAGTCCATATGGACATCGGCGACACAACGCTTGGCTACTATGAAGAACCCATATGGGCATTGGTCCTTCATACAATTATGTAAAATTTTACATGCTAATAGTTGGGTAGAAAACCGAAGGGGTCTATAGCTAACTTCCAAGATTAGAATTCCTCGTATCCGTCCGTGGGTAGAATAGTTACCATAGATTTCTTGGGGAGAAACATCCTTGGCAGTCATATCCATTTCAGGATCTTTTCCTTGAATAGGTAGGTTGGTCATGTGGTGAATGGTTTCTTTATCAATGGGGTACTTCCCTCCGAGCTAGAGGTAGTCGCCATGCATTCAGGCGAGTAATAGGCAGCTGCATAAGGTGATCGGACCATTGTTCCCAAAGTGAGGGAAATCTAGTAGGCCTAGCGAAGAGGTTGGGTTCATTCCTTGATGAGTGTGAGCGACCAACCTTTTCTACCATGAAAATTGCAATCATAGTGAGAAAATGCTAGAGTGGGGAACTGCTCAAAGTCACAAATATCATAAGTGAGAAAATGAACCTCATATATCCATCTGATTTTGTATCATGTGAATGTGACATGTGAAGGTAAGGCCTTGTCCTCTGGTTGGTAGTTGTTGGAACTTCAAGGTTTTCTTTGGCCCTAAGTTCTATAGGAGGAATACATGGAAAGCCTAAGTTGGGCATGGAACGAAGGTTTTGCTAACAGGAAATTTGACTGACTCTGAATTTTGGTTTGTATAACGAGGTAGATGAAAGGGAATTTAGGGTATGTCTTATACTTGTAAGAAGGTGGAAACAGATGAAGGAAATAGTAATGAAAAAGGAAGCAAGTTTCCCAAGGGGTACTGTGGGCCAGTTGGAGGATATATGGGCTCTGAATGTGAGGGAATTTTGACATTTTTGAGTGTACTATATTGTGGTATTGTGGGTGGAATCATGGCCATGAATTGTAAGGTTGTCCACCAGAGAAGTGGTGAGGGAGTAATTTCTCTTAAATAGTTAGTTAACCACCATCAGATTTCATGTATAGGGAAGGCCATCATATTTATGGATGGGACTATCCATGGTAACATCACCATCATGAGATTTGAAGGGATCAGGGTGATGGGGCCTAGTACAATATTAGGACTTACCATATCGATGCATAGAGACTGTAGTAGGAGATGCCATGGAATTTCCTTTCACCCCTCCACATGGTTGTTTTTATTCGACCGATTGGTGGTCGCAATCTTCCCCCATTAATTCTTTCCTGTGCAAGGCATTAGGGGGAGTTGGGATGCTGAGGAGACAATTTTCCTTTGACATGTTTTAGGAGGATTTGGGAGTTAGTGACGACACAGGGGATGGGATTTTTTAGAGCTCCACTATTCCTTGGAGGTACACTTATATAGTTTGGTCCATGCTAGTGAAGTACACCCATAGTACCCATAAAATCTAAGGTATTGCACACTCTTATTAACAAAGATGTGTGTGCACCTCCTGTTCGACACCTAATAAATATTATTATGCCATCTATCCAAGGAATATTTCAAATTTGTGTCATATGACTTGACACTCCTCCAACTTAATTCTCCATTTGTGGTAGGGTTGATGTAGTCCTCCCTATGACTTGTGACCTTGTAAATATTCTTGATTGTTGAGCTCTACGCATCTTCGTCGATAGGCTCAGTGTAGTGGTCTCATTCATATGGAGCAGTCTCCTTCATAACAATCCAGAGGAGTGACCATGCATAGGGTGTCATTATTAAATGACATTTGGAACTTTTTCAAGTTCAACACCACATTGTTATCAAAATCCCATTCAATCCATAGAAATGTAGGGTAGGGATCCAACTCATCCATGATTTCAATGAATTCAAATTCGGACTTCGATTTTAATCCTTTTATATTCACCTCAACCTACTCCAACCATCTGACGGGGTAGATCTTATACTAGTTAGCTAATCAGAGTTGAATGGGTGACCAAACCAATTTTGGTTTCCCCATCACTTCCCAAGACTTCTTTGGTAAAATGTTCATATCAGATCCTATATCCAACATGAATCCATCCATATCATACCCACCAAGCTCAGTTGTCATATTAAACTCTTGTCTAGTGTGCTTTTGCTTGCTAACCTGATAGACATCCCCTTCTAGAAACAAAGCTACAATGGTGGTCTCCTATCCTTTTTCTTTCATGAAAGAAGTTAACATCTAATTCAACTTGCTTGAAACTCTTGGATCTCTTAGTAACCAAAAAAAATAGCGCAAGAAGGTATTGACTTGATCTTCTACCTTTTCCATGCGACAGAGGTCACACAAGGCTTCTACACATGCTACGCATTGCAACTCTTCTTGGCACTATTCATATGATTCATTCTCAACGTGTCACAACATAGTCTTTCCACGTTCTTATTCTATTTATCTTTGGGTGGAGAACTATATTTCATCATACACATGAGATTCCTCCAAAGATATTTGTGTCATGTGCTATGGCTCTTTGCATGCACACACTTCTTCCAATGATCTTTTTGTCTCATGTTTTAGTTCCTCACAGATCTGTGCTTCTTCTAGTAACCTTTGTGTGACCCTCTAAACTTCTTCCTGGACCCATTCCTCTTCAAGGGACCTATGAGTCGCATGTTTCAATTCCTAGCATGCTCGTTATTCCTCCAAGGCTTATTTCACATTGCAAAGAAACCACTTATGTTGGTCCACGTCAAACTTAGGAGGGGGTTGGGGGGTCTTCCTAATCTTTCCTTCTTCTTGTTGACCCAAAATTTCTCCGTGTTCAAAATATTCCCCTGTCTTCACCCCTCCACGGGTTACTACCTTTACGTTTTCTTCTCCCTTATTCTTCTAGTTTTTGCACAGCTCAACATGCACTATGCTACATTTACCCGTCTTGTCCTCCCATTTTCAGAAAATATGGAAAATGCTCAATTACATGTTCAGGACTGTAAAATTATGCATAGAGCATGCATGGATTAGTGCAGAACCGTGAAACATGACTCCCTCTTCCACCATATCCTCGTCCTTATCCACGTCCATACCCACCTTGATTTCCTCTTTGATATTTGCCTCTATTTTTGGCCTCGTATTCACCACCATTTTGTTCCTCTTGCACTCATAATGCATCCTGGGTGTTATCTTGCATCATTTGGAGGGAGAAACAATTGTTTATGTCATATCCGACAGACTTATAGAATTCAGAAAAGGAGGTGTGATTTGTTTCTTGATACTTTTGTAAGGTGGGGAAACGGGGTGGCACATGGCCCCATTTTTGGAATATTTAAACCATTCCTATTGTCCATGAGGAAATGGACCTGGCACGCTAGTCACCATACAATTTGGAAGCACTGAGCACTCTTCTCATTGATTCACTTCTGAGCATCATGTAGTGCACCACACATTTTCACATGTGACTTTACCCTTGGCCATATCTTGCAACTGTATTTTTAGGTTTTCTAGTTGTGACTGAACCTATGCCAACCCAGTCGATGTTTTAGTGCCTCCAGGGGTGGCTTCAAAGCACATCGCAATTTTGACTTCCTTGACTTGATTTATCACCTTTTGTTGGATGAACGAGACTTGGATATGGGTTAGAAACCCCATAATGAACCATTCTCTGTGCTGAACATCCTGGATCTGAAACGTCATCCTATAAAACAAGATTTTTAACCGTTGGTCGTAGTCCCATATGGTATCTCCTTCCTTCTTCTTGATTTCCTTAACATATATAATGCATTGGGACTCTGACTTTGGCTTCTAAAATTATCAAAGAAGATCATGTTTGATCTCATCCAGGGACTTCGTCTGTCCTATTGAAGAAGTAGATTTATATTTCATGTACCACGGCAGGGCCTAATCCATGAACATAGTATCTAGTTGTGAAATATTAGCCTCCTGATATGTAAATCTCTTTACAGGCCATATTGCTTCACATGTGAGCCATTGTTGCTTGGCATAATTGTTACCCATTCCATGGAACATGGGAAACATCAATGTACTATCTTGATTGGCCATCTTGTGACCAGGGTTAGTTCCACTCTTTAGACTGTTGTTGTTTGGATCCTTCCACATCACTATCGCGTGGGGTAAAGTATTCTTGACTTCACCTTCTCCTTCACTTGTGTTTTCGCTTCTTTCCTATTCTTCTCTCCCTTCACCTTCAACCTCTTCACTATCTGTTGTGGGTTCTTCTTGATTAAAGATGTACAAGGGGGGTGGAACAAATGGGGGGTAAGATCATCTTCTCCTAAAATTTCTTGTGAGGGGACACAAAGAGTGTTAAGAACCAAACATCAATATAGCATAGAAAAACCTCAGGAAAAGTACTCAACGCCTTCAAAAAGAGATAATTTCATATAATAAGCCTCTTCGAGGGGGAACCTCCTTTTACCCCACTTAAATGTTCAAGTACAAGATGATTCAAAATGAAAATGTCTCCTTGGTATATATAGGAGACTAGGAGGTATAATTACAACTAATGGCCTAAAACCAACATAAATAAAATATCATTACTAATATAATATGCCCCAATTAAGGGGTAATGAGCCAATATTAGGGCTTAACATGCCCCTCCCCTTCAGACAAGTGTTGTCCGCAATGCTTGAGTAACTCTGGATGATTCTGTATAAAAGACGCATCTTCCCAAGTGGAATATTCATCCGGTAGTTTCCTCCATTTAATGAGATACTCTGAAATGGATCTATTCCTCAGTTGGTGAATTCTTGTGTCAGTGATGGCTTCAGGATCCAATATGATTTTTCCTTCCTCGTCAAGTTCTGGCAAT